>JAOXOE010030598.1:0-12888 GCA_028565055.1 Phoeniculus purpureus
AAGTCCAGGGTTGTGATTCTGCTAGGTATTCTGTTCCTACCACATGAGACCCTGAATTCCACCATCTCATGGTCACTGCTAACAAGGCTGCCCTCAACCCTTACTCCTTCAACCAGACCCTCCTTGTTGGTGAGTACAAGATCCAGCAGCACTCCTCTCCTAGTGGACTCCTCCACCATTTGCATTAGGAAATTGTCACCAATGCACTGAAGGAACCTCCTGGATTGTGGATGGCTGGCTGTGTAGGTCTTGCAGCAAATATCAGGATAATTAAAATCCCACGTAAGAACCAGAGCCTGTAGCTGTGAGGCTGCTGTCAGCTGCCTGTAGAAGACCTCATCAACTTCCTCATTCTGATGTGGTGGCCTGCAATAGACACCCACAACAGTGTCACCCTTGGCAGCTATTGTAGAAATCCAGGCAAGGACAATCCCTGCTCTATTTTCCTTCTAGCTGCTCCACGTAAATTATTTTCCCCTGAGTTTTCTCAGGTACTATAGGGCATTGTCCAAGATTAATTCGTATAGTGTTGAATGCCATTCTTGATCTCATAAAGCACAGAAAGAACAGTGTTTACCAGATCCTGAGTAGTCCTATGAAGGGTTAGCTAGTGGGGCTTTCCTTTATGTGAAAAAAGTGCGTGTTTTAGTTTCTTGCTGGAGTCCTTAATCTGCCAAACGCAGGCTTCTTAGCCAACACTATCCCACTCTTCCAAAACCCTGTCTGATATTTTCCTTTCTTACACTATTTGTTATAATTCCTAATCTACCTTAGCACTTCAATGGGTATTTCACAGAATCACAGAAAGTTAGGGGTTGGAAGGGACCTTGAAAGATCATCTAGTCCAACCAGAGAAACGTCACCTAGAGTAGGTTACACAGAGCTGCATCCAGGCAGGTTTTGACTGTCTGCGGAGGAGGAGACTCCACAACCTCTCTGGGCAGTCTGTTCCAGTCTCTGTCACCCTCAGAGTAAAAAAGGTTTTTCTTATGTTTATGTGGAACCTCCTACTATGCTCCAGTTAGAACCTGTTACTCCTTGTCCTATCACTGGACATTTCTTTGAATTAAATGCTTCAGACTTACCACATTTGTATTTAACACAGTTACAGACATTTTCTGTACTGTTCTGAAACTGTTCATCTATCTGAAATTTCTGCCCCTATAAAAAGCAAGAAAAAAATATTTAATGGATAAAAAAAATAGCAAGGAAAATATGAGCACACCCAGAAGTGACAGAGAACCTTACTCAGCTATGCTAATAAACAATTCTGAAATGCAGAACAAGTGACAATGAAATTACACTTTAAAGTTCCGTTTAGTCAGCAGTCAGAGGGAATGATGTAGGTTAACATGCTCACTATAACAAAGAATATTAGCAAAACAAATGCTTTAAAGCATTTAGCTGTGACACTTTTAAACAAAGTTTTATCCTTCAGCTCATGAAAGCAGCTCCGCTCTACAAAACTTCAAGGCTGGATATGGTTACAAAAAATTCCAGTCATTTTATTCTGGAAGATATTTAAACTTAACTGACATCCAAAAAAATGGAAAGCAATTTATAAGAAAGTGAGAGAGAATTACAGGGCTTTTCACATTCAATTTATAAAACTATTAGCAACAATACTGATGAATAGTTTTAGTAAGAAAATATTACAAAAATACTGAAGAAAAGGTTTCATACCGGTTTGCACTGAGGTTTGGGGATTGTTTCACATGCACATTCTAGAAGAAAATACAAGAATAGAAACAACAGTTTAGAAAGTTATATGCCATTTCCTTAATACAGAACATCAGAGAAAACAAGTATACCCATGTGGGGAGTCAAGTTTTATGTTTGATTTCTATTCCATCCTGAAAACTAACATTAACTCCTGTGACCACCTTTACTTATTACAATTTACATCACTATCTCTACGTGAATACATCAAACAGATCATCCTTCTGTCTCCTAGCTTCATTGAAATGACAACTATCAACATAAACAATGGAGAATTGTGTTTAAGGCACCACAAAGAGTTGGATAATGTATTACTGTCTTTGTAAACTGACAAATTCCTGACCTATAAACCTAAACATTTTCTTTTTTAGCTGTAAAAATTTCACTAGTTGTGGTGGGTTGATACTGGTTGGATGCCAGGTACCCACAAAACTGCTCTATCACTTACCCCTTCAGCTGGACAGGAGAGAAAAAAACACATTGAAAGGTTCATGGGTAAGGTCATGGAGGTCACTCACTTTGGGCACCTCAATACAAGAGAGCTATGAAGGTGCTGGAGTGAATGCAGAGGAGGGCAATGAAGCTAGTGAAGGGCCTGGAAAGTAAATCTTATGACATGCAATTGAAAGAGCTGGGGCTCTTTAGTTTGAAGAAGAGGAGGCTGAGAGGAGACCTCAACACTTCCTGCAACTACCTGAAAGGACATTGTGGACAGATTGGTGCTGTTCTCCTCTCACAAGCAATTAGTGATAGAACAAGAGAGAACAGGCTCAAACTACAACAGGGGAGGTTTGCATTGACATTAGGAAAAGTTTTTTCACAGAAAGAGTGGTCAGGCACTGGAATACACTGCTCAACTGGTGGTTGAGTCACCATCTCTGGATGTGTTTAAAGTTCATTTAGATGTGGTGTTAACTACACCTGACTTTCTCCTTCCCTACAAGCTGCACAGGTGATAGAGAATGGTGGTTGCAGTCAGTTCATCAAATGTTGTTTCTGCTGCTCCTTCCTCCTCAGGACAGGGATTCTTCATACTTCTCCCCAGCTCCAGCATGGAGTCCCTCCCACAGAAGACAGTCCTCCACAAACTTCTCTCACTTGAGTCCTTCCCATAGGCTGCAGCTTTTCACCAGCTGCTCCAGTGCAGGTCCCTTCCAGAGAGTGCAGTCCTACAGGAACAGACTGCTATAGCACTGGTCTCCTGCAGGGTCACAAATCCTGACAGAAAACCAGATCCAGCATGGGCTCTTACTTCTAGCAGCTTCTCACAAAAGCCAATATAGCCCCACCTCTACCAGAACCTTCCCAGGCAAACTCAGGACTGTAACTCTTTTCAATATAAGTCACCCAGTTTGGACAGGCAAGTTCTACAGTGTGCTATCAGTAAGAAAACACAAGAGGAGCAGATTAGTAAGCTCTGTTCCATAGGTTACTTCTTATATCATTGTGATCTTCTCTAGATCACAATGGTATAGCTGGGTGAAACCAGACAAACCCAAGAGGCTAAAGTTCTTGTCATTGTCTTGCTGTAAATAAAATGAAAATCAGTAATTTTACCACATGTCTGAAAGGGGCAGCACTTCTCCGGGCTCCACACCTCCACCAAAGACATGCCTAGCATACATTTGAATTCAGGACAACGGTGTATTTCACAAACTAAAATTAAAGAAAAGAAAGCCAAATAAACACAAGCCTGTAATATTCTGATGACCAGAAATATGAATTGAGCATAAATTACTGATTCGTAATAAACAACTTCAGAAAACATCTTACTTGAGTACACTAAGCATAGAAATTTAATCATTAGCCATCAGGTAACGGTAGTGCAGAATACAACTACCATAAGTAAAAATTTTAAATGTTTTTGTAACCCCAGAATTTGGGGGCAGAAATTACTCATTTCCCTCTGTGACACTTATTCAGATAATGCCTTAGGCATGTAAAGCTTTACAAGAAAAGATCATTTATTCAGGAGTACAGATGATAGCTTGCTTACATGCACAAGTGGAGTTGTATCTCTGATCTGCTATTTTTGGCACTGAATGGCCACACTACACAACTTGACATGTTTCCTATTACTTAGAATATCGAAATCGAGTCAAACTTACTACACTGGTATGTAGGGCAACACATGTCTGTAGTGTTGCCATCCACAACAAGGATTTCTCCTTCTTGACATTTGGGTATTTGTTCAGAACAAGGCCTGCATGCTGTAGAAAAGATTTAAATCCAAAACACAGGAAGAAATTTTACTATTGAGTAGGAAACATGCCCATTTGTCACCAACACATTAAAGAAGAGATACTCTGCATTTCTGGATTCCACCTTAACCCTACACAAGTTGATTTTCAGTGCAGTTTGCTTTTTCTTTGTTCTCTGCTGTAAGGAATGAACATGTTGTTTCTGAGTCAGATCACAAGTGGATTTTCTCTTCCTTTCCGTGACAAAATTTTTACTAGATTTTCTCTCCTATCAAGTTACCCTGTTGAATTCAGGAATGCTCCTCTGCCCAAATTACAGGATCCTTGCCCAGTAAAAGGCATCTGCAGTGATCCCAGTGTTATCCTCCCACTTGAGCACATATGAAAACCATAGTAAGTATGAGACTTAAACATGCTGTGTGGACAGCAAGGGCAGCCAGACACAGCACCTGGCTATCACATCATGAAAGTGAAAGCCCTATTACTGTAAGTAACAGAAGTGTGATTCAAGTTTTTTAGTAATGCTTAAAGTTTTGCTCATGGAATTGCTAATCAAGATGATGTGAGCTTTAATTCAGATATTTATGTGCAAAAATAGAATAAGTTCAACAGAACCTCATTATCACATCTGGAAAACAACCATACGGGAGCATCGGAACACCTATAGTGATGCCAAAAGTGCAATTTCATTATTAAGTCATTAAAAGCCAAACCCAGCGTTCCTTCACATAAAATATTCACACAGCTAGTCCACACGCTGTAGCACTGATAATCTCTCAAAAACCCTCAACTCCCTCATCCACGGACTCCACCACCACTTTGCTATATGACCCAAGAATGCTACTGGGTTGCACAAAGCTGTTGGGATGGTTGCTGCCATTTCTATGTTTGTAAATGTAATGCTCATTTTTTAGCCACATTCAAGCCTTACCTAAAAGGAGGTACACAGAGCCTTAATCAGCAAAACAATAGACATCAATGCCTATGCAGAAACACTTAGTAGTCTCAATCAGCCAGGATACAGTACCACACATATAGGAAATGCAGCAGGTACCCTCCACCCGTGCAGCAATCAGCGTTTGATCATCTTGACAGTGTGGAATCTGCTCCATGGGTTCACATTTTGCTGGATCACATTCTGAAAAAAGTACATGTGTATGTATACGCAGCGTAGCACTCCTCCTTTGCTGTGCTACAGCCCTAAGAAACCGCTGTGCAGAGCAGAGAAATACCACAAGATACTTTAGAAAAGCTTTAATCTTGTATCACAACAGCAGCAAAGGAGATGTTCCTGCCTGCTTGTTAAACACATGACTTCGTTATTACATCTGCCCAAACTGAGGCACACACCAACTCTGAGATGGAAGAGAATTTTGCAGATGTCTCCACTAAGAGTGATGATTATGATAACTACCTTAAAATTTCTTCTAAGTTGATCTATATCGTTTACTGAATGTCTTTTACAGGGTTCATTTTCGTACCTTTTCAAAAGAAACCTACCGCAAACGTAGTTGGGACAACAGGATTCTTCACTGTAATAAGTGACGAGTTTTTCCAAGACATCACACTCGGGGATCAGGGAATCACAGAGGCTCTGATTACAAACTGTTACATAAAAAGAAAGAAAAAAGACCATTTCAAACTAACTTATGCATTTATAAATCAAGTAGAGAGTGGCAAGCAGTATTTGTAGTTTGACACCACAAATCTCCAAACAATAATATGTAAATGCAAACCCCAAAGTAGAAAAAACCCCGCAAGGCAATATTCAGAAATGTCCAGTGTTTGTAACACTCTCCATGAAAGCAAAGTTAAACTAGACCTCAGTCTTTATGAACATTTTTAAAATCAAACAAAAAATCCTGCAAAAAACTCTTTGCAATATCACCCCATTCAAATATGAAAACTACTTGAAATTTGCTTTCGAAGATGAACTTTCTATGCTAAGTAAGGATTAAAAAAATCTCTCATATCCTTTGCCACTTTTCTTCTTAGAATTATTTATAGAATTTATTTGTATTTGAGTATTAAAAACAAATCAGCCTGTATAGCTAAAAGAAACACAATTAATATCCAAATAAACACATTGCTATTTCAGTCCTTAGAACCCTTGGCCCCTCTTTTTTATTTCTCTCTGGGAA
Source organism: Phoeniculus purpureus (assembly GCA_028565055.1). Lineage (NCBI taxonomy): Eukaryota > Metazoa > Chordata > Aves > Bucerotiformes > Phoeniculidae > Phoeniculus > Phoeniculus purpureus. Next base: position 6,062 of record JAOXOE010030598.1, read on the forward strand.
CCTACTGGGCTTTGAGCCAAACAGTACAAAGTTTCTGTGGTTAGCTACATAATCTGTAAATTCACACCAAAGTAATTCCCAGTCATACCAAAGTCAGATATTTAATAGGAAAATGAAACATAAAAGAAATAATTTCTGCATATTCCAGTGGACAGTATACATAATCATTACGGAATACTTACTACAGATCTTCTGAGGACAACATGTCTGATCAACAGGAACAAGCAGGGCCACCTCTGCAAATCGCTGACAGTCTAAACTGTCAATATCTGAACAGTTGTACTCCACTGGAACAATGGTCTCACTGTCAACACATCTTTGCATACAGCATCCACTCAAAGAAGTTTTCCAAATCTCACCTACTGCATGAGGTGCTCCTGAACTGTCTGTGCAAGCTAGAGCACAACAAACAGAAACCAGAAGTTATTCCTTTTTACTTCAAATTTTGACCACTATTTTCTTTCACAGCAGGTGTGGATCTATGAAATATAAAAATCTTAAAGGCATCATCTATCCCCATAACCCCCCCAAAAAACTGAAAGAGGACACAATCTGAGACTGAGCTTGTATGAGAAAGCAAGACATTCATTACTCTCCACAGAATCAGCACCTCCAGTTGTCTTGTGTCCCCACTGCAAGGCTAGTCACCCAAAATCCCAGTCCAGTCTTTGGTTCTGAAAGTAGTAATCTGAGGATAAACTGCTTTTCTACTTTGCACCTAGCAAAACTATTATTAATTTGCAGTGCTTTATGTAGCCTGATATACAGCAAATCATATCTTTAAGGATTCCGTTGTTAGCATTAAATTCACAATTTGGGAGAATTGTAATGAAAATAAATAATGCTGCCAGGAAAAACATAGGACATATACACACATTATTAAAAATGTGTAATTAATGGTTGCTGCATGTCTTTTGAATGTCATTTAGTACCAATAGGTTGGACCTTTGGCTAGGTGAATAGGAGACCAAGACTAACACAATACTAGAATGCATAAACATAAGCAAAACCTTCCATTTTGAGGAGCATCCTCCAGCTGAGAGAAGGTGAGCAAAACGGTACAACACAAGGGCAGTTTTGTGCTTGCTCAACTGTACAGTTACTGTTAATAAACATCTAGAGTCCTCTAGATGAGTGACATATGCAGAGCCCACACAACATGAAGCCAGAACTCAATTTGTTACTGATGATGTATCTCACCACCTACTTGCAGATAATAAAAAAGAAAATCACATCCAAATATACCACATTTTTCTTCAGGAATACAGACAGCAGTATGAGCTCGGTGAAGGATGGTCCCTCCAGCACAGACACAGCCTTCTGTCAACACTGAGCAGGAGTCCGAGTCAAGAGAAGCAACCTTGTTATTCTGGCAGCTATCTGGAACCTCGCAGGCAGCTATACAAGCCTGATAGGAAAAATTTTCAGAGCAGGGGAAGGCTAGGAAGGAAATAAACAAATCACTCATTCTGAAGCTGTAATCACAAAGCAGTACCAAAGAGAAGACATTTCTATCTTCTTGCTAACTTCCTGTGCTTGACAATTCTGTGGGATCTACCCACTTGAAACACCACTATAGACCAGATACTTTTTACCCGACAAATAGAAACGAAAGGAAGTGGTGAGCACTTCTCTTCACCTTGGATCAACATTTTCATCAGGCTTCAGTTTACATTTTGGCAGTGGAGATATCAAACTACGTGGCAGTGTTGACACAAAGTAATTTAGACTTCAAAACCTGTAGTTTCCTTTTCAAAACTTGAAAAAACTACACAGATTAGTAAGTGTTCTGAATTATTCTGAATACTTTGCAGTGGCTAAAGAAAATGTGCAGTGATTGCTACATATACGTAAAGGCAAATTCACCATTGTTCTATGTAGAATAGTGAAGAATGGGATTAATTCATTACTATATTTAATAGATATCCACATTAGTTACTCTGCATTACTTTTCAATCAAAGATTCTTTACAGTACTCATGTAAATTCATTGGCAGATTATGGCTGCATGCAGCAGTAGAGGTAAAGCATCTCTTTCTTATTTAACTTTTGCTGTTGAAAACTTAACGTGATCTTTCCACCAGTTCAAAACAATGATTAAAGATGCATACATACAGCAAATGGAGAATGACTAAAAATGCCAGCAGTGTGGTTCTGAGAACCACCAGAAACATGTCATGAGACTTAAATCATAAAGCTACACCATCTGCAATCACAGTAACAATATAAAGTCCAGTTCACAAAGGCAGCATACGCTCAGAAATAAAGGTTCCAGTTTAGGCTTTAAAGATTAACTGGAAGAGAAGGCTGATGTTATTCATGTTCTGATTACTAAAAATGTCCATAATATCTCATAGGAAGTATCTATTAGACCCTTGAAAATAGAGGGACTCAGACTTCAGAAATCCGCATAATAATGCTTAGTGACTACAAAACCCCAACGTGGACTTCTTGACTCTCTCTTGCTGGGAATGCACCACCAGAGGCCACTGCAGCATAAAAATCAGCGAGGGATGTACCCCCCAGGATCAGTGGAATACTTAACTGTATTAGATTTTTTTTCAAACAGCTATTTGCTAATTATTTGCAGGGAATTACAACAAGCCTGCATGAAGCCTGTACACGGGTACTCACTCTAAATCACTTTAAAAAAGACATAATCTATGATATCTATGATATCTATGATATCACTGCCAAGGGGCTTTCCTAGGCAATCACTGACATGCTGTAATCTCAATTTTCTATTTACTGGCAACTACAGATCCAATCTGGCCTTGCATTTTACAGTATTGCTACGGGAGATGTCTTCAGCTGGGATGCTCTAGATCTCAGGTTTTATTCGTTACTTTCATCTAACCTCAAAGGTGTCTGATTTCTCAAATCCTTTCTCCAAAGACTCAACTTTCTACAGCCACATCAAGCAATTACCACTAATCCAAAGTACTGCAGAAATTTCTTTCTGTGCCTTCCTCCTTTCTGCAACCCATTCTGTTGTGTTTCGATTTTATCAGTGGAAAGTGGCTAAGAGAAATCAACACTACCTTGCACACAAGATTTTACTTTTACAGTTAAGTATCTTATAAGGCAGAGGTAGGCTTTGAAGCAAGGTTCTTTAGCTTACCTTCTCCGTCTGTGAAATGGCTGCAAATATGTGGATTCCTTCTGCCCACTGGTTTGAATCACATCATAAAAATGTTGCATTTATTATCTCAATAATGACTTCTGACTTATGTGAGGAATCAAGCAGCAGTGGTGTTCTCAGCTTACTTACAGTAACCGTTACATTAGGCAAATTTTGCCTCTGTGAACACTGGAGGTACACACACATACGCAGAATACTTACGGCAATAATCGGAGCTTCTCCATTCTATACAAACATTAAATTTGTTGCACATTGCCACATAGGCAGCTAGTGAAACACATGGATTTTGAATGTACTCAGTGTCCCGAACCCATATATTGCAGAATAGTTCAGGTGAAACCTATCAAAGGAAAAACAGAAAATATTGCACTTTCATAGAGACACCACTAGCTATGAAAAAGACTGAACTTTTTAAATATAAGCTACAAACAAGCCAAAAGTTCTTGGTAAGCAAGAGGTCACTAGCCTTTATTGATCTAGTAAAAGAATCTAACAGTACTTAAAAACAAGCCTTCCTGAATATTGACTCCTTACATTCCTCAGTTCCACCCTTATAAATGCCAAGGCAAGAGTTAATAGTTTTTCCAACAGAAGGCATAATTTCTCATTGTTCCTTCCTTCTTCCTTACCTCTATATTCTTGTCTATTTTTGGCCTTTTCTTCATCAGCAATATACAAAACGTGAAGCAGTAAATGTACTCATATGATCACTAATAATATTGTATTTGCACACTTGAGTTGGATACTTAAATAATTTGTTCTATCCTTTCATCTCTCCAAATGGAAACTTCCCTGTCTCTAGATGCAGGCTCTGAGAATGCAGGCTCTCAGATTACCTATTAAGATTTGGAACTTGTTAAATTACTGAACACTTAAGGATTCATTAAATTTTAAACTAATTTTATTTTAGTTTCCTGCTTCTCATATTGATACAATTTAATTAGCTAGGACTGATTTATAAATTATATGATGTCATCACAGCTAATAGAGATATATTATGATTTTTTTTTTAGGTATTAATTGCTTATTGCAACTCTCCTATCAAGCTGCAACACTCTTAAATTATTTATACCTGATAACTTTATATATAAAAAAGCACATCTATTATTCCACAGATGTGGTTACATGCAGTTTTACATTGATTAAGTTATCAAGTACACAAAATTGTATCAGAGCTGCCTCTCTCTCAAAACATAAGCTTCCAAAATAGTTAACATACATAAGGATGACAGCTGCTAAAGGTCTGGTTCAACACCATTCTTAAGCACTCTGAGCAGTCCATGACGGAGCAATTAGTTTCCCGATGCCTGTCTTCTCCAATATATTTTAATGTGTCTGGCACTTGCCAGCTGTCTATAAATGTCGACAGAGCGTTACTTTTGCTTAAAACTGTCCTGTTGGGTAGCATCAGGTCATTTTCCAAGCTTCTATCACAGAAACCTGTGTATCATGGGAAGAAAAAAGCAAGTTAACACCACATTGTACAGTCTGAAGTGTGCTTGAAGTGGCATATTCAAACAAGTAAACAGCTTTTAAAAAAACCTCATACAACAGAAGAATATCGTAACAGATGTAGAAAGAGTTTCGTAGAATCAAAATCACAAAACTCAGATAAACTAAACAATTTGAATTTTTTGAGGTTGTGAGTCCATGGAACACAAACAGCAAGTACTTAATGGTTCTGAGAGACTACAAAGAATGGCTGCCATGTTCCATATTTGGTATATCTTTTATCACTACTTTTTACACATAAACAAGGAGATTTAACACACCAAAACTAAGGCTTCACATGTGGCTTGGCAGGATCTAGTTGCAGGTAAAACTGTGCTCTCTTTCACCAGTTCTGCTATAGACAAGTTCATGTTCCCTTCCCACATTCCTCATCTCCCACACCAGGTCTTCATCAGTTGGCACGTTTGCCTTATCTCTTCTTTGCAAAAGACACTGTTGTCTCTGACACAGAACCTTGCAAGGGATGCTTGTGCTACAAAACTAATGGTGTCTTCAGTTTTATGACTTCTATGAAGCTGAAAAATCGGGATGTGCAGTTCAGCTAAAAGACATCTGACAAAGCTCAAACACAAGATGCAGACTAGCATAGAAAGCATGTAAGATCAGGGTAGACTAGTTTGCAATAATAATTAGCCACATAGAAAAAAAATGATGTCAAAAACAAAGTTAGGACAAACTACACATAATAATCCAGTTTAAAAATGGCTGTAAATTCAAACTCTTTCATGAGAAGTACATTACTGCCTGCAGGACTGGCAACTGCACTGAACTATCACTGAAATTTGATACTGAGCAACAGGCATTTACCCTTTCTGAAACTGGAAAGATATCCACTGCAATTATACAAACTCTTTAACCCTGGTTTCCAATTCAAATTTACAGCAGATAAAGTCAAAGATTCAGTTGTCAACAGCAGGGATTTACATCAATAAACACACGACTGAAAGAGCCGTAGAAGCTTATTCAAGGCCATGCCTTTAGAAAGAAAGGAACTATGTGAAACTATTGAGCGGCATAACAGAGAGCAACATGATCAGTATTTAACCCGTTACTATTAAAAAAATTCCCTCTCAACTATTTCCTTCAACATATAATCCAAGATTAACTTTCTCAAGTTAACATTGCCTGTGAATTCTGATCTTCAGAAGTGAAAATAGCACATAATGCTAAATCTGGGTGCATTATTTGACATTATGGACTTACACCTGTCTTACTTATTTTGGTTTGATTACAGGAATCATGCCTGTAATCCAATCAGGTCACAGATTACATGGATAGGTATCACCGTTTTGACAACTAGCAAAATTAATAGTAATTCAATAGTATCTTAAACTTCGCAATGATCTCCAATAACTCTGTTAGACAAGAGTCTGCAAAAGAGTTTATGTAATCAGGAAAACATTCCTCACGAGCAAAGCATCTGAATGCATGACTTACCACATAGTCCCAAACCTCTTGGTTCTTTGGTACTATTAAACTCAAGAATCATCACACCTGTACTGTGAAACCACTGAATTCTGATTTTTGTTGGGGTTTCAACTGCATACTTAAAGCCTGAATCCTCAACTTTGTATCCGTATTTTCTAACAGTAGGCCACGCAGCTCTTGAATTTACTGTTATCTGAAACAGACACAGAAGAGAGGTCAATGTAAGATACCAAGTGCTTTAGGTAATGCTTTACTAAAGTAAGATTCTTGACAGCTTAGAATCTAACTCATAACTAATTCCTAAAGAAGTCAGGCTCACCAAAGTATAGGTACTAAAGAGACTAAGAGTTCATGGGACCTGCTTCTCTGCAACTTATCTCACCGAGTGTTCTTGTATTACAGCTTGACTCATTGAACTTACTAACATTTTATTAAATTCCAAAGTGGAAACAATGAATTCTATGAACTCTTATGTCCTGCTCTAATCTTCAGCATTTAATTACAGATGCTATCTAAAAGACAAAGAAAACTGCTCAAAATACTTACTTTTCTACTTAAACGATTGATAATAATTTGGTTTGATACATAGGTTAGATTCAACATTGCCAGGCACAAAGAAGCTGAACTGGAATTATTCTGTGGAGAAAGCAAAGGTACATCGACTATAATCAGAATCACAGAATCATCATGGCCGGAAAGGACCTCCAGGGTCATCGAGTCCAACCTTTATCCTAGTATCTAACTGC
>JAOXOE010030599.1:0-12887 GCA_028565055.1 Phoeniculus purpureus
TCTCCTTCTCTGGGGACTTTCAAGGCCCGCCTGGATATGTTCCTCTGTGATCTGTGTTAGATAGTTTTGTCCTGCTGTGGCAGGGGGGTTGGACTCGATGATCTCTTTGGGTCCCTTCCAACCCCTAACATCCTATGATCCTATGATGTAGACAGAAAGAAAGAAGCAGCTTTTGAAGAAAGCTCCCTATATGCGAAGTAGTAGGATTACTTGTCTGTTCCAAACAGAACTGGAATTTGAGGAAGGACATCAGTTATGGAGGACAAAATCAGATTATCAGACTTGTTTTGTTCATGCCTCTTGCAAGATGTCACAGTAGGTCCTTGGAATGCTTTGGTAGACAGCAGAGTTTTAGATTTTACTGAGGGATTTTTTTTATGATAACTGATAAATAAGTGCAGACTTTTTATTTACCTGTTTAAGAACTTAGAACAACCAGTTGAATTTTAGATATTTTATGGGTAGCTTACAAAACAAGTTTTATGTAAATATTATTTTCCAAGCAGTATAGTTTGTTGATCTTTCTTGTCAAAAGGAAGACATGCTTCCTCCTTTGCTTAGTGCTGCCAACCACCCCATATACAGTTCATTTTGTATTTAGTAGTAAAACAAATGTTCATTCTAATTTTACAAATGTATTTGTTTCACTTTTCTATAATAGGAAAGGGGTTACTGTGCAGGTTTGAACTGTAATTCAGTATGGAGTGTGGGTACTACTGTGCAAGCCTGCGCTGTTTAGGTGGTAGGCAGCAACATGATACTAACTGGGACTCAAAGAGGTTTTGGCATGCAGGATAAAGTTCAGTTCATTGCAGTTGCATTCAGTTAGGTTGTCTTTTCAATGGAAAAATAATAAGGTTAATATTGGCCAAAGAAAGTCTACTGGGGTGGAGAAGGGGGTGGTTTGTTTCATTGCATCTCAGTAGATTCCTCAAATTACAGTTACTGTCTTAATATTCAGATGAGATGACAAGTATATGAATAAAACTATATTTATTTTTCTAAATGGCTAGACAAAGTCATGTGATCCAGGTGGAGCATGAAGTTATAACCGCTGTATGATTTATCAGTCTGATTTTTGCTGAACCACTGAAGTAATTTGTTGGTACAAACAGCTTTTATTAGATTTTCCTGAGGTTCAGTTGACTCTTGCATACTCAACAGTATTTTTGCTTTAAAAGCCATATTCATTTTTCTGTACTAAATCTGTCATCTTTCCTGAAATGACCCTGTTTAGTGGAGAAACCCATTTATTTATTGTTAAATATTCAACAGGCTCTTCAAAATCAATAAATCAGCTTTGAATTGCTGTAAAAAGAGAGTATTGAAGAAAACATAACAGATCTAAAGTTTAAAGAAATCACATGCGTCTTAAATCTTTTGTCTTCAGGCAAACTGAAGTGACTTACCCCTCTCTGTTTAAACTTGAAAGCTACAGGCAAGTCATAACAGAAATCTAGATGTGCCCTTATTGTGTTTATGCAGGTTTTCCCTGCCTCAGTACATCTTTTCTGGAAGAACATTGACATCTGATGTCCACCTTTGCTTTACTGAATCGATAGACTTTCCTGTTAACAAAGGATATGTTAAAATGTACTGCTGATTTAAGAAATGCACCTGCACTGCACTTCAGACCTTTGGTGTATTAAGAACCACTTCAGTTTTCTTGAATCACAGAATAATTGGAGGTGGAAGGGACATCTAAAAATCTTCTAGTCCAACCCCCCTGCTAGAGCAGGATTGCCTAAGGCACATTACACAGGACTGTATCCAGGTGGGTTTTGAATATCTCCAGAGAAGGAGACTCTACAACCTCTCTGGGCAGCCTGTTTAATAGGTATAGAAAAAACAGCTCCTCAGAGAAAGCTGTAGACTTGATATTTTGTGCTGTACCAATCCTCCTATGAGTGTCCTAGCTCAAACAGTGGACTCATGTAATGCAAGCCTGCCTTAGATAATGTGTGAGGCATTTCCCTATCAATTATACATGAGTTGGAGATTTCATTGAGCAAACACATATCAACATGAGTGGTAGTTCAGGCAATCATGTGGAAGTTGTTCAACTTAAAACCATCTGATTTGTGAAGATGTAATTTGAAACCTCTGCATAATGTTAAGAGAATTAATCTCATAGTAAACAGTGAGACTATTTCATTTTTAAATAATCTTCAGGTTTATCAGACAACTTTAGCATTTATAATGGCTTAGTTATATCTTGCTGCAGGGTTCACTCAGCTAGCATTGACTCCTTTTCCCAAATTCCTTATCTCTTAGCATTTAATAGAGCTGAAAGGATTGTGAAATAGAAGTTTCAATTTCAAGGCCAGTATGGAAAAAACCCATTATTAAAACTGTTATTCCTTTTGTGAGTAAGGAAATTAGGAAACAGAATGGTTTTGTTGTTTCATTGCCTAAATTTGAACCTTTGAAGCAATTTTTTTAATTGAGTATTTGAATAGTGAGTTCTGTTTGCTGTGTCCATTTAGCAGATGTCCAAAAGCCTTTAATTGTGGCAGCTAAAAATAAGACAAGATTCACATACAGGTCATGCGTACAAATCAGTTGTGTGAACCGTATTTTCACAATGCAATCAAATTCAATAGTACAAGAACTTTAGATACACCATGCATTTGTTTTGCTTTCAGTAGCAATCTAGTGTGTCCCTGAAACATTTGGCTTTCTCTAGGTCAGCTATAGATTCCTACAGAATATTCATTTTGATAGTGTTAGATCCCCTTCCAAATGAAGTTACTGGATCATCATTGACATGTAGATTATGTCGTCATAATGTTGATTATGTCACTAATTGATGTGTTAAAGTATGCATTTGTCTTATTTTAAATTTGCTCTTTCCATTTCTGAATCTTTTGAATTGACATGCTTGTCATCTTTTGTCATCCTACTTCTTCCTTAATTGAAAAATAGTTTTGCCTTGGAACACACCAAGTCCTCAGCCTGTGTAGGTGAATTTGTGTTGCACCTATGGTATGTCTTCCCCAGAGACTATGTGCTTGTTTAGCATCCTAATTTTCTTCTGAGACTGAGCCCATTTATGCTTGCTTTAGGAAAGGATTGTGTTAGGAACCATGGACATGAGGTAAACCAGTTTGCTTCCATGCAAATCTTGTAACTAATGATGGTTATTCCCTCCTGTGATATTGTGTTACATTTCAAGGTATTAGAGTATGAAAGTATCTTCTCCACTGTACTTCTTAACTGCAGTAGGAACAAGATGAAGACATATGATTTCTTACATAAAAGGATACTTAGGATAAGGTATTGCATGCTGCAGTGTGGGAGAATCCTGGGTTTCCATTTTATATTTTTTAGGGAAGGTATAAGCCAACAATTAATGATCAGTCTTGGAGATTTAGCTGTGCAGAGCGTATGTTTCTACCCTTCAAGTTCTAGCCACTGCTGTTTCCATGTCCCTAGTAGGAAAATTATCTCTTATGTTCTGTTCCTTTGTCTGAAAAGAACAGGTATCTTTGGAATGTGCGCATTTTGTCAGTTTGCAGTGAAGTCTTTGAAGTTTTCCTGCTAATTGTCACTATCTCTAGTGTGGGAAAAATATAGAAGGCAGCATAAAATACTTTGTTCCCTTATGTAAACAGAGATCCTTCCGCAAAACCAGTTGCTGGAATACATGCACTCAGGTCACGGTGTGAGAGAATTAACATAATGTGTTTTAACATAATGTTTTAAACATAACATGTTTAAAAACATGTTGTTTTTAAAATTATCTTGATTTAAAGAGCACAGACTTGATATCTAGTTCACGTGAAGGCTAACAGGTGTGATAGACAAGAAAATAATATTCAGTGGTAGTACTGCACTGAAGGTAAATACTCTGAAGTGTAGTTGAATGTGCACAAGTTTTCAATTAACTTCTAGTTGTGGCTACATAAACTCACTGTGGTTAACAATTAGGGGCCATGTGAGCTAGGAAAATTCTTGCAGTTGCCTCATGTTCCAGAGAAACATCTTGGAGTCCTGGGGTAGATGAGCCTGGGCTGATCTAAAAAAGCAAAATGTTCAATTGCACAAACCTAGCCCTGATGATACAGTGGGTACAGGAGTGGTAACTATGCCTGTCACACAAGATCTGCACAGCCATAAATCCGACCTGAGCTGTACTGATGCCAGCTGTAATTTGAATATGTTTGAATATGTTAACTTACAGTTTGGGAATGTGCTATTAAGAGTTGAGGTTCTACTACATTGCAGGTCCCTGTATAGCAGTGTCAAATGATACAGGTCATAGGTGTAAAATCATTCAATAAAACAGGGTCAAATTATTTCAGTATTCTAAAGAAATCAGTTTGCACACCCTGAAAACACAAGTTTATAAAATGTATTGCTGTTGTTTGTATAACTTTGCACTAAGAGCATTTTGTTTTGTGTCTGGCATAAATTAAGTCCGTCTGGCAATTTCTAAGGTTCTTAGAATCATAGAATCATTAGGGATTGGAAGGGACCTTGAAAGATCATCTAGTCCAATCCCCCCACCAGAGCAGGATCACCTAGCAGGTTCATCAAGTCCAACCAATAACCCAACTCTTCCAAGTTCAGTGGGGCTTCAGTGTGGTTTGCTGGGCACCAGGGATGAAGTGCAGCTCCGTCCCCCAGTGGGTTGTCCCGGCAAGGTAACCCTTTGACAACCTACTCACCATCTCAGCCTGCAGGAGCTCTTGAAGGTGGAGGACCCCAGCCATCTCCTGCATTTTCCCAAAGGGATATTTTTGCTCAGTAAAAATGGACCCGAAAAGGTCCCTAGAACTGCCTGTCAACACGCAGGATGTTTCCTCAACCACAAAACTGACGGAGTTGAGGCTGGCACAGAAGTTCAGGAAATCACAGTGGGTACAGCCCTGGCTGTGTTGGAGCTGATGGCCAGTGTCCTGCTGGGCTCTGTCACAGTGGGATTTTACCACCCGGCACGTAGGATCCTGAGGCTGATCGGGCGAGGAGCTCCTGAACCTTTGCTTCTGGGCGGTTTAACTCAGTTTTCTTTTTAACACCATGAAGTTTTTCACTATTAGCTAAATTGTAAAGACAGGCAGAATGAAAGCCTTCTGCAAACAGCAATAGATCAGCGGCGGCCGGCATGAGCCGACTGATTGTATCGCATTATTGATCTCTGTTAAAGGGGATTGACATTTATCACCTGGGAAGGTTCTTTTATTTTTATTGAAAAAATGGCCTTTTCTCCGGAAATAGAACCGGGCTCTCGCTTCCATTTTTTCTCTGCCGTTTGAATTCATCGTCGCCTTCCAGGGTTGTAAAGGTTTCCGTCATATTTTGCCTGGACAACTCTGGAAATTGAAGTTTCAATCAGAAAAATGCACTTTTTGATGGGCACTGCATTCTGGTAACTAGAGCAATAACCATGTCTGAAATGAAGATAACTTGGATGGCTCAACCGGCTGCCCAAAGGTGTTTTTCTTCCTTCACTCGTGCCCTAACTCTCTCTTTCTCCTTCCCACCAAGTTCCTTCAGCAACTCAGGAACAGAAGACCTGGGAGCAGTTGCGTTGAGCAGGGGGTGGTTAGCAGATCAAAAGAGTTTCTCCTTCCCCTCTACTCTTCTCTGGTCAGACCACATCTGGAGTCTTGTGTCCAGCTCTGGTCCCTCAGTTTAACAAGGACATGGAGCTGCTGGAGAGAGTCCAGGGCAGAGCCACAGAGATGATGAAGGGAGGGGAGCATCTCCCTGATGAGGAAAGGCTGAGGGAGCTGGGGCTCTTGAGCTTGGAGAAAAGGAACCTGAGGGGTGACCACATGAATGTTGATAAGTATGTGAAGGGCAGGTGTCAGGAGGATGGACCCAGGCTCTGCTCAGTGGTATCTAATTATTGGACAAGAGGCAGTGGGTGTGAACTGGAACAGAGGAGGTTTCACATCAATATGAGAAGGACCTTCTTCCCGGTGAGGGTGACAGAGCACTGACAGGGGCTGCCCAGGGGGGTTGTGGAGTCTCCTTCTCTGGAGACGTTTAAAACCCACTTGGCCATGTTCCTGTGCGACTTGGTCTAGGTGGTGGCAGGAGGATTGGACTGGATGATCTTTTGAGATCCCTTCCAATCCCTAATGTTCTGTGTGGTTCTGTGTGTGTGAGCAGTGCTCGAGCTTCTGCACATTGATGCCAGCCTGGAAAGATTTATTCGTGTTTCCCTGAGCCTGGCATGTGGTGTGCAGATGTCTCCAGCCTGGTTCAGCTTTGAACTCGCTCAAACAATTCAATTTTTTCAGTTGTGCATCACTGCTAATTTCCTCCGACTCATCTTCTAGGGGTGGGGGTCTGGAAAGCAGCTTCTTTTTCCCAGCTCGGAGAAAAGAGCCCTCCTTAGGTTTTGGGAAAGGAAGATGGGGGCTGTATGTATTGACCATCCTAATAAAGTCCTTAAAAGAGTGGGCCTGGGCTTTCGGGTGGCAACAGCAGCAGTGATGGAGATGGATCATTCCTGAGGGAACTGAGAATCCAGCTGGGAGGGAAGATTCATCCCCACCTGGGATGACAGAACATTAGGGATTGGAAGGGACCTTGAAAATCATCCAGTCCAATCCCCCTGCCAAGAGCAGAATCACCTAGATCAAGTTGCACAGGAACATGTCCAAGTGGGTTTTAAACACCTTCAGAGAAGGAGACTCACAGGTGCCTGGACCAGGAGGATGCCCTGACAAGTGCAGATTCACAGGACAGTCCCCTCCCAGTGTGGCATCTGCTTGGTAGCAGCTTGCTAAGATGCTCCTGGCCACATCATACTTTCCTGATGAGTGTGTTTCACAGGAGTGAATGAGTCACAGTGAGGGGCAGGGAGACATTGATGAACTCCCTTCTAGAACACACAGGATCTGGCATCTTCCAGATCTCACCTCCCAGTCACCTGGGCTGTTCCACTCCCAGCTGGCAGGGTGGGAAATACAAGCAGAGACAAGCAGGAGCTGCAGCCAGCGCTTCTTATCCTGGGACTTCTAAAGAGATGGGGATCGTCCATCCCCTTGAGGAGGCAGGACCTGATGATGTTTGGGATGCAGAATGAGAAATGACACCTGTCACCACACACCCCCCTCAATCCAGAGTTCTGGAAAGAAAGTGGTTAGTTGAGTGAGGGGCTTTTTTAATGCATTTGTGTGTAGGAACTTCCCAGTGAGGGTGACAAAGCACTGGAAGGGACTGCCCAGGGGGGTTGTGGAGTCTCCTTCTCTGGAGACATTTTAAACCCACCTGGATATGGTCCTGTGCTCCTTGGTCTAGGTGTTCCTGCTCTGGCAGGGGGATTGGATGGAATGATCTTTTGATGTCCCTTCCATAGAATCCTTAGGGATTTGAAGGGATCTCGAAAGATCATCTAGTCCAATACCCCTGCCAGAGCAGGGCCACCTAGACCAAGTCACACAGGAACACATCCAGGTGGGTCTAAACATCTCCAGAGAAGGCGACTCCACAATCCCTAATGCTCTGTGATTCAGTGATTCTCAGCTCCCCACTCCATCTCATCGTGTTTGCCTGGCTGTCAGGGAGCAGAAGGCAACAAGACGTGGGGGATGGCCAGAGAGACGAGGGAGAAATGAGATAACACCGGGATTGATCTGTCCAAAGGTTAAGAAGCTGAACTTATTTAACTCCCGTTAGTTTATTTATTGTCCCTGAGTTCTATCTGTGCCTGCGACTGAGCAGATTAGCACAGGATTGCCGGGCAGATTTAGAAACCTCCAGTGGGGTTTACTTCCTAGCTCGGTGTGCCCGGGTGTCTTCACCAAGCACCCCGTTACGGGTGAAGACAAGCCCTTATCGACACAATCGGGGGGAAAACCTCCTTGAGCATCAGATCAGAAGTTAAATCCACGCAGGGTACAACACAGGCTCTTCATTATAGAGGGAAAGCAGTGGGTAATGATCCCTCTGTCCCCAGAAACAGGGACATTCCTGCAGTTAAAAAAACCCACCCCATATATATATTAAAAAGTCCTCCCACTGGTGGTAAACATGTGCGTCATGCGGGATTGATAGGAACTGGAGCTGGTAAGTACTGGATGGGGATGAGTAATGTTTGTTATGGCCTCGCTGGCTACCGGGCACTCTCGGTAGCAGGAGCTCCAGAGAGAAAGAGCAGTCCAGAAGGAAGGAACGTCTGGTGGGCAAGGGGCCCAGGAGATGCTCAAGGTGCCTTCCAAGCCTGAGTGCAGCCTGGTGGGGCTCCTCATTGTCCTCGGAGACCTCATTTCCTTGGGGGGTGTGGTGCTGGGGAGGGTTCAGAGGTGGTTACAGAGGCTGATCTTGGGGTGTTCCTCACAGAGGCTGGTCAGGCAGCGAGAGCAGAGTGCGGGCTGGGGCTGGCTGGAGAAATGGGAGAGAGTGGGCTGGATGTCACAGATCAGGAGCGAGGTGCATTACTCAGCTGCCTTGGCTAATATCTCCTATTACATCAGCTTCTTTTTCCTTGCTCTGTCTCTGTAAAAGAGCCACGAAAAACAATGAGTAATTTCTCTGCGGAATATTTGTCTTGAAAAAGCCAGACCCAGAGCTTCCAGCGCCTTATTTGTTTCTGCCCTTGACTCTGAGAGTTTTGTCTGCCCTGTAAAACCGGCAGGGGAAAGCTCTGACTGGGGGAGAGAAAAGCACAGGGTGGGGTTTGCTGAAGGTGCTGGAGCTGGGCTGATGATCGATGGGGCAGGGTGGCACCAGGGCACACTGCCAGCACCACAGGTGTTTTCTATGGGTATGAACCTCTTTGTACTGAGCAAACAACCCTAGTTTCATAGCTACAGAACCACAGAACATCAGGACCTCGAGAGATAATCCAGTCCAGTCCCCCTGCCACAGCAGGATCACCTAGATCCAGTCATTAGGGATTGGAAGGGACCTCCAAAGATCATCCAGTCCAGTCCCCCTACCACAGCAGGATCCCCTAGATCCAGCCGCACAGGAACGTGGCCAGGTGGGTTTGAAACTTCTCCAGAGAAGGAGACTCCATGACCTCCTTTCTTCCTTTTCCTCATTATAAAGGGGGTTCAAGCATTCTTTGGGTCTTGTGCTCAAGGCCCTGACTCCTCTCCCCATCCTCACTACCCTGCACTGCTGATTTATGACAGAATCACAGAACATTAGGGATTGGAAGGGACCTCAAAAGATCATCCAGTCCAATCCCCCCACCAGAGCAGGATCACCTAGACCAAGTTGCATAGGAAAATGTCCAGGTGGGTTTTAAACGTGGTTGGAGGTAGAGGTTGTTTTCCACAGCAAACCTGCATCCTCCCTATGGAGAAAACAGGCAGCAAAGGTAGAACTGGGTCTACTGGCCACATCCCGGGTGGTGTCTGGTTGTCTTCTTTTAATGCCAAACACATGTTCCAGGTGTCTATTTATATCACCAGGGAAATCAAGTGGCACTTGCTGCCGTGTTGGGATGTGCCAGAATCATAAATATGTGAAAGGTGGGTGTCAGGAGGATGGAGCCAGGCTCTGCTCAGTGTCACAGGACAAAGAGCACTGGGTGTGAGCTGGAACAGAGGAGGTTCCACAAAAAAATGCGAAGGAACTTCTTCCCAATGAGGCTGACAGAGCCCTGGAAGGAGCTGTCCAGATGGGTTGTGGAGTCTCCTTCTCTGGAGACATTTAAGACCCACCTGGTCATGTTTCTGTGTGATTGGATCTAGGGGATCCTGCTGTGGCAGGGGGCTGCCCAGAGGGGTTGTGGAGTCTCCTTCTCTGGAGACATTTAAAACCCACCTGGACATGTTCCTGTATGACTGCATCTAGGGGATTCTGCTGGGGCATTGGATGATCTTTGGAGGTCTCTTCCAATCCCTAAAGTGCTGTGATTCTGTGGCTTGATCTAGGGGATTCTGCTCTGGCAGGGGGATTGCACTGGATGATCTTTTAGGAGGTTCCTTCCAATCCCTAATGTTCTGTTATTCTGTGACCCTAACCCTGGATTCTGTGAATCTAGGAGGCACTGGGCCTGCTGGGAACAACAGATGCAGCTCTGAGGGGACCACTCATCCTGTTCCTCTGGCAACGATGCAACGGGGAACACACACCGGTCCAGCAACAGCCTCGAAACCGTGAGTGCTTCCAGCAGTCTATCTCCCAACACCTCCATCCAGCAGGCAGGCAGCAGCGTGAAGGGACTCTGTGTAGCTGCATTTCAACTTCAAAGTCCAAACCACAGTGTCAGAGCTGGGTTCAGATCTCCCCAGAACAAAAAGAACCACCACCCCTTTGCTTTCTCCCGATGCAGTGCCACCAGCTTCGCTGCGGAGCCAGTGGGAGAGCTGCTTTTTATAGAGATGAAGCGAGCCACGGGCCACTAGCTTTATGTACAGAGGAGACAGATAATTGACAGGTGGCTGTCTAGAAGAGATGAAGCTACACGTCTCGGCTCTGGCAAGGGGACGAGTGATGGAGAAATGGCTCTGGAGGTGATAGACTCGTTGCTTTTAATGCTGCGAGAGATGTAAGGGAGCAGGGTTGAACCGCG
The DNA here is from genome assembly GCA_028565055.1 of Phoeniculus purpureus. NCBI lineage: Eukaryota > Metazoa > Chordata > Aves > Bucerotiformes > Phoeniculidae > Phoeniculus > Phoeniculus purpureus. Next base: position 10,484 of record JAOXOE010030599.1, read on the forward strand.
GTTCAGAACAATCAGACCTGACTGCAGAACTGAGTAAAACCCGTGACTTCATACCGGTGTCTACAGCAGTCCACGACTGAACTGGGATTCATGAGCCTGGTGCTGTCTCCCTGAGGGTCTGGCCAGCCTGAGGACTTCAAGTCCCTTTGATGTTTCAGGGCTGGAGGCGGCTCCATCCATTGTGGGAGCTGGAGCAGGGGCAGGGTGGAGGGTCAGCGTGGTGCTGCCCAGGGGTACCGGGCAGAGGTGACTCCTGCCTGCCAGCAGAACCAACTTTGCTGCCTGCTGGGACCTATGTGCCAAGCTGCCTGGTTCTCTCTGCCCTGCAAGGTGCAAAGATGCAGACACCCCTCTGGGCTGGCTGGGATCTCGATTTACTCTTTTCCGACTCTCTCTGAACCTGGGAGTTTGAAGCCTGCAGAGCTCTCCCAGATCTGGACCTCGTGTCCCAGGATGGAGGTGTGCCTGTTCCTGGGATGGTCACTAGGATCTGCTGCTGCCTGTTACCAACAAAAACAGGAGCTTAAACATTAACCCCCTGCCCATCGCTGCCTCCTCGCGAAGGAGACGTTTCCTCCTGCTTCTTAACCACCCCAATTTTTCATTTCCTAAATTCTAAAATGGTTTATTTTTAAAATGATTGATGTAAAGAATTCTTTATTTTTCAAACGTTTCAGTTATTTGTTTTCTTAGATAATTCATAAAAAATGTTTTAAATGTTTAGGTTTTAATTTAATTAATCCCTAATCTTCCCATTTTAACATTTTTATATTTCTTTTTTCTTTATTTATTTTTTCCTTTGAATTTTTAAAATGTTGTAGCGTCTTCTTGTTGCTTATTTATTTATTAAAAATTGTGGGGTTTTTTATTTCAGAAAGTTTTTGGTTTTTTATTCTTACAAATTTTTTACTTTTTATTGTTTTAATTTTTAAAACTTTTAAATGGTTTTATTTTTTAGTTTTTTCTTTCCAAAGCCTTTTAAATTATGCATTTTAATTTACATTTTAAAAGTCTTAATTTTTACATGTTTAATTTTAATGTTTTTTATTTTTAGAGGATTTTTTTGTGGTTTTTATTTTTTATTTTTCTATTTTGGAAGTTGCCTTACTTATTTATTGCTTTTTTAAAAAAGATTTTCTTTAGAAGATGTATTTTATTTTGTAAAATTTTTCTTTTTAACTTTAAGATTGTTACTCCTTTTTCTTTTTTTCTCTTTCAACGGACTTCTGAGTTTTTTTAAATTTTCTCTTTTCCATTCTTTGATTTTATTTTTGTTTCACGATTCAGTTTCCCATCTCGATCCACTCGTTTTTGTTTGAGTATTCACTCCAGCTGCCCCTTCCACCCCCGCAGGGCCCAGTAACGTCTACGACGCAGAATGACAGCCGCTATCACCCCGCTGTAGCCCGGTGCAGCAGTTCGATGCTGGGCCGGGAGCGAGGGAACAGGTGCCTGGGAGCCGGGACCCGCCGCTTTCCCACCTCCACACGGCTCCGAAGCAAATCACGGGCCAACGAAAGGCTCCGCGTAGCTCCTGCGAGGAGCCCTGTGCCCAGCCTGTTAACTCGAGGGCAGGGAACGTGCTCAAGGCGGCTTCACTGCCAGCTGCGGCCCAGACAAGGCCTCACAGGCCGCCCGCCTCGTGGGCTCGCTGGGAGCCTCCCTTTACGGCCCCTCCGGTTTACTGCTCCTGGAGATTTACAGCAGCAAGAAGGGGCCGGCTGCTGCGATTAACAGGCTGATTAGCCTGGGCGGGTTGGACGCCGCAAGCGTTGTGACGGCCCTGCCGCTGGCCTTGGTGTTTGCCCTGGCGATGGGATGGGGCTGCGCTGCGGTAACCGGTGCCTTGCCCGCAGGCGGCTGGACCAAAGTCCTTCCCCATTCAGAAGGATCTGCTGCCTTGCAGCGGGACACCACGAGGTGCCACAGCAGCTTCTGGGGAGAGGCTGAGGATGATCATTTGTGGAGTCTCCTTCTCTGGAGACGTTTAAAACCCGCCTGGCCATGTTCCTGTGCGGCTGGATCTAGGGGATCCTGCTGTGGCAGGGGGATTGGACTTTGGAGGTCCCTTCCAATCCCTGATGTTCTGTGATGCCCAGCTTCATCCTCCTGACACCCACCTTTTCCATTTTTATAAACAATTTTTCCTTCAGGTGGGAGGGAAGGGGAAGGAGAAGGATTGTTTTCATGGTTTCAGGTATTCCTGGGCACAGGAATCATTTAACACAGAACATTAGGGATTGGGAGGGACCTCCAAAGATCATCCAGTCCAATCCCCCTGCCACAGCAGGATCCCCTAGACCAAGTCGCCCAGGAACATGTTCAGGTGGGTTTTAAACATCTCCAGAAAAGGAGACAACCCCCCTGGGCAGCCCCTTCCAGGGCTCTGTCACCCTCACAGGGA
>JAOXOE010030600.1:0-12887 GCA_028565055.1 Phoeniculus purpureus
AAGGAGACTCCACAACCCCCCTGGGCAGCCCCTTCCAGTGCTCTGTCACCCTCACCATGAAGTAGTTCCTTCTCATATTCATGTGGAACCTATGTTCCAGCTCACACCCACTGCCCCTTGTCCTATCATTAGATGACACTGAGAAGATCCTGTCTTGAACTGCTAACCATCCCCCTTCCGATGTGAGAATTAAGTTCAACATGCAGAATAGTTACCGAATTTCTCTGTATAAATCAGAATGTAACTACTGCTTTTATAGACACTGAAATTAAGTAAGAAAAAACATTACCTGTATTTGATTTGCAGCAGCATCGTTAGACAACCCTACTGAAGCAGGTTGACTATTCCCCATTCTAAAACTGAAAAGAAATTAAGAGTCAGATAGTGGAGCTTTCAAACAAATGACACATTGAGTTCACATGTTACAGGTTGGCTCTGTACAGTCTTTTTTAAATATTTGATGTGATTTCTCCATTCTGTGTGAGCTTACATCAGTTGGACTCCCCGCAGTTGTAATACTTCTTATGTGCCTGCAGGTCAATGAAAATCAAGAGGTGGCAGCTGCAGGCTGTAGGAAGAACAAACTAGCTGACTACCTTTCTTTATGCTTTTTTCCCCCTCAATGATCAAATAATTTCTTTAGTTGGCAAAGACCTTTAAGATCATCAAGTCCAGCTGTTAATCCAACACAGCCAGCTCACCCCTAAACCGTGTCCCTTATCACCAGGTCCCTGTGCCATTACAGCACTTCTAGGGATGGAGACTCCACCACCTCCCTGGGCAGCCTGTCCCAGTGCCCAACGACCACCCTTTCAGTGAAGAAATTTTTCCTAATGTCCAGCCTAAACTTCCCCTGGTGCCGCCTGAAGCCACTTCTTCTCGTCCAGGGAAAAGAAACAGTCCCCTTCCTCCACCCTCCCTTCAGGTAGCTGCGATCAGGTCGCCTTGGAGCCTCTTTTTCTCAAGCCTTAACTCCAGCAGCATCTTCAGCTGCTGCTCAGAGCACGGGTGCTCCCGGCCCCTCCACAGCTCGGAGCTGCTCTCTGGCTGCGCTCCAGCACCTTCTGTCCTTGGCGCCAGGGGACACCGTCGCAGGAGCCGAACCTCGCACCAGGCCCCTTCCCCGCTCACAGCCCGAAAGCACCGCGCTCACTGGCACCTACGGGGGGGGCGGGTCCCGCTGCCAGCCGGGACTCCCGGCCTCAGCCCTGCTGAGGGGTTCGAAGGGCACGAGAAGGGAGAGCGGGCCCGGGCTCAGGGTGCCGGTGCTCGCAGTGGCTCTCGGCGCTGCCTCCGCTCCCTCTGCCGCGGCCCCGCACACACCTACCGGCCCAGCGCAGCCGCCAGCGCCCGGCGAGACGCCCCCTGCAGGGCCATGGCCGCCACCAGGAAGGGGCGCGGCCTCCCCGCAGTCCTCACGGCGGTCCGGCGGCGCTGCCCGCAGGGCGCGGGGCTGCCCGCGGCGGTGCCGAAGCGTCAGGATGGTCTGGAGAGGCCTGAGCGAGGTCAGCGGTCAGCAGTCAGCCCTGTGGTTCGTAAACACAGTGCGGGGAAATCAGGTCATGGGAGTGGTTGGCTTTTGCTCGCATGTACACATGTCTGTATAAGTCGTTTACACACGTACATGGAATGTCTTCACAGAACATCAGGGATTGCAAGGGACCTCGAAAGATCATCCAGTCCAACCCCCCCACCACAGCAGGATCCCCTAGATCCAGTCACCCAGGAACATATCCAGGCGGGTTTGAAATGTCTCCAGAGAAGGAGACTCCCCAACCACCCTGGGCAGCCCCTTCCAGGGCTCTGTCACCCTCACTATGAAGAAATTCCTTCTCTGATTGATGTGGAACTGCCTCTGTTCCAGCTCATACCCCTTGCCCCTTGTCCTATCATTAGGTGATACTGACAAGAGCTTGGCTCCATCCTCCTGACACCCATCTTTACATATTGATCAACATTAATGAGGTCACCCCTCAGCCTCCTCCAAGCTTAAGACACCCAGCTCCCTCAGCCTTTCCTCTTCAGGGAGATGCTCCACTCCATCACCTTTGTGGCTCTGAGTTGGACTCTTTCAAGCAGCTGTGTCCTAATTCAACTGAAAGGCCCAGAACTGGACACAGTATTCCGCATGTGGTCTCACCAGAGCAGAGTACAGGGGGAGGAGAACCTCTCTTGATCTACTAACCATCCCCTTTCTGATCCACCCCAGGATGTCACTGGTCTTCTTGGCCACTCCTCCCAGCTTTGTGTCATCAGCAAACTTCACCACCTCTTTGAGATGACAAGCAGAACTCTGCCAGTTTTAGAGGGAGGGGAGAGGAATTTAGGATTAATAGAATACGTATGAATCAATTAGATCTATAAATTAGGAACTCTATAAAGTATCCCAATTAGTTGCAATGGGCCCTCACAAGGTGTCCCACATCCTTGCCCGGCCCAACACTGCATTGTAAATAAATCATCCCAACCCTTCACAAACTTTTTGCCTCTGTAGTATCTAACACTTTCTCATTTCACATCATGGCTTTCTCCTGCAATAAACCAAATAAACTCTCAGCTATCTAATACCACATGGAAGTAGTTTGTCTCTTATGAAATCTTGGGGGGGGGTGTTGGATGAGACCTTTGAGGATCCAACCTCAATAGCAGTTAACAATCTCACTACCATGCCCAAAGCGGGCTGTGGGCACTGTGTTCTAAACTCCCATTTAAAACTCCTAACAAAGGCACCCTTAAATGAAAAAGTAAAATCCAACTGCCACCTTTTCCTGAAATATTAAAATAGATTTCTGTGCAGCTCTGTGTTGCAGTTGGTTATGGACTGCATCATTCTCAGCTTATTGAGCACCACAGCACACTGTAACTGAACGGAATAGCTTGGTTGTGCCACTGCAATGCAATGACTTTGGATCTTGCCAAAGAAAGTATGAGTGAAGTAATTGGTATAACTCATCACCTCACGAGTGTCGTCACATATTTGTGTATTGGCCTGTTTTGATACTGTATGTGAAATGTTCTCTCTCTCTCTATGTCTCATAATATAGAATCACAGAATCACAGAATGTTCTAGGCTAGAAGGGACCTCTAGACATCATCTAGTCCAACCTCCCTACACAGAGACAACTCTACCTAAGTGAAGTCACTCACAGCCTCGTCAAGCCTGACCTGTAGACAATATGTAGTAACATAGATTTAGTATTTACAATAATAATTATGTAAATATACAGTGGGTGGTACTGACCACAGAGTGTGGTTGTTGCACAGTGATATCACTGACATCTGGGAGCAACTGTCAAGAGTTAAATTGCGAGTTTTGGTTCAATAGGACAAAGATTTGGCTCGGTTTTTTTTCCGTTTAAGCAGAAGTAGTGCCCTGAGGGTGGGTGTCCTGCCGCGCCTTGGCGGGAGCGGCCTGCCGGGCCTTGAGGGTCGGTGTTCTGTCAGGCCCTGAGGGTGGGTGTCCTGCCGCGCCTTGGCGGGAGGGGCCTTGAGGGTCGGTGTTCTGTCAGGCCCTGAGGGTGTGTGTCCTGCCGCGCCTTGGCGAGAGTGGCCTGGCGGGCCCTGAGAGTGGGTGTCCTGCCGCGCCTTGGCGGGAGGGGCCTTGAGGGTCGTTGTTCTGTCAGGCCCTGAGGGTGGGTGTCCTGCTCCGCCTTGGCGGGAGGGGCCTTGAGGGTCGGTGGTCTGTCAGGCCCTGAGGGTCGGTGTCCTGCCGGACCTTGGCGGGAGGGGCCTGCGGGGCCCTGAGGATGGGTGTCCTGCCGCGTCTTGGCGGGAGTGGCCTGCCGGGCCCTGAGGGTGTGTGTCCTGCCGGGCCTTGGCGGGAGCGGCCTGCTGGGCCCTGAGGATGGATGTCCTGCCGCGCCTTGGCGGGAGGGGCCTTGAGGGTCGGTGTTCTGTCAGGCCCTGAGGGTGGGTGTCCTGCCGGGCCCTGAGGATGGGTGTCCTGCCGCGCCTTGGCGGGAGTGGCCTGCCGGGCCTTGAGAGTCGGTGTTCTGTCAGGCCCTGAGGGTGGGTGTCCTACCCGGGCCCTGAAGCGGCGTGTCCTGCCAGGCCTCGGAGGGGGGCCCTGCCGGACCCAGGGGGGCGGTCCACCCCACGCTGTGACGTTACCCGTCAGTCCTGGGGGCGTCGCTCGCTGCCTGGGGCGGGCCCACGTCGCTCCACGGCAACGCGTTCGGCGTCGCCCCCTGGAGGCGGTGCGTTGCTGTTGTTGCTGAGGTGGCAGCTCAGGCATTCGCGGCGGACAGCCCGGGCCCTGCGAGCAGACGGCGGGGTCCTCGCTAGCCGAGCGGAGGGGCCGGGCCCGAGCGGAGCGGCGGCGGCGGTCGGCGGCTCCGTGGGGAAGATGGCGGACGTGCTGAGCGTGCTGCGGCAGTACAACACGCAGAAGAAGGAGATCGTGGTCAAGGGCGATGAGGTGATCTTCGGCGAGTTCTCCTGGCCCAAGAACGTCAAGACCAACTATGTCATCTGGGGGTGAGCACCGGGGCCGTGTGAGGGGACGCGGGTGTGAGGAGGCAGGAGGGGCTTCTCCAAGTTCTTTTGGGGTTTGTTTGACGCTCTGGGGTCACCTACAGCCTGGGGAAGTGTGCAGGGGCTTTGCTCCTCCTCAGCCTGCTCCCCGCTGAGGCCTCTTCCTGGGCTGGACCCCGCGATGGCTTATCGCAACCAACAACTAGAGACAGTGCTTGTGTTGCTTCCATGGCATCAGGTGAAAAACTCAGGGTTAGAAAACTTGTAGGAAAACCAGGGGGTTTTGTACCTGTTGAGTTTTCCGGTGTGATACGTGTTGCTTACAACACAAGGGAGTTCTTTGTTCTTTTTCCTGAGTTTAGCAGCTGCTTGCTTTTAGCGTCCTAACTGGAAGGATTTCAATGACTCTCTTTTGAACCCCTGAGAAAAGAAGTGGTTATTGTGAAATATCAGGTAGTGAGTGGTTCAGGTACTGACTGAAGAGGGTTCATTGTTGTGTGAAGCTGCATGGAAAAGCAGAACCTGCGAGATTTCTCAAAACACTCGTGGTTTAGTCCATTCCTACAGTTTTTGTGTGGTTTGTTTTCTTTTACCTTTTAAATGAAGGTGTGAGGGTTAGTACTGATCCAATATCTTGTTTGCTAGTTTGAGAGAGGAAACAAATCTATTTATGTTAACTTGTAGACAGCTACTTTGAACTGATTTGACTTTGCAGTCGGTTTGGAGCTAGAAATGTGCTATTTCATTATGTATTTCAAGCTTTTGGAAACTCACGTGGGATTTATGTGCACTTCCTCCATGAAGGGGGGATTCAGGTAGCCAGACTCCAGAAGAAATATTTGCATGAGCATTCAAGTTTTAATAATCTTGAAAAGTCTTAGTTCTGTTTTTGCTGAGCAGCTGTGTGGATGATTGTGGCAGTTTCCTTGCTGTAAGATGCTTTTTCCCAAGCAGTGTCATGTAGTAGTTAACTAGACAGGCAGGTTTCATTGCTCTTCTGGTGCGAACGGAGAAACTAATGTGCTGGCCTAACTCTGTTGCTGCTTAGAAGAGCTTAGGCCCAAAAGTTCCTAACAAATGACAAAAAGGAGCTGGAAAGAAAAAAATTGATTACTTATGTTCAGGCAATGATTTTCATAGTAAAGAATGAACTGTGAGTGAGCAGAGGGCACTTTGGGCAGAACAGAGCAGTAGCCGCATCATAGCTGCTTGTGTTGCCAGCACTTGTGATAGATGGGGTTGCGTGGAATTTGGAAGTGTTTTTGTGGCTTTGTTTCTTTGAAGTTAGTAAATCTTGGTTTAGACTAGTGGCTTTGGAACTTGTGTTAGGATCAGACTGCTTTCAATTCACCATGTTTCTTGTAAACCAGGAATTGATGTATGTTTAATCTGTAAATTGACGACGCTTTGATGTGTCGCGTCTTTAAAGTACCACCCGTCCTGCGAGCCACGTTCAGTAGCTTTGACACAGCAGTTTAGGAGGTCTGTAGGTAATTGCCAGACTTATGCAAAGACTTACGAGGAGCATTTTAAGAAACTTTTAAGCTTCAAAACCTTTGATATCCAGGTCACCTGACAGGATCTAAACTACGCTTGCACTGAGCAGTTGTTAGTGGCTTAGTCTTCCATGAAGCAGGTCTTTGTTTTACGTGTCCACAGTGCAGTCGCTGTAATTGCATCTCTGCTGCCAGTCTGGAGAGAGTAATGCATGTCCCAACAGCAGTGGTGACATTCTGCCCCTGCTAGAATTAGAAGTAGTCCTACAGATATTTCATGCTGTGATTACATGAGCAGCTAAGGTGGCAGAAGCTGGCACTGCTGCCCCGAATTGCCTTCTCTCTCTGCTTGCACAAGTGTCAGCCAAGCAGTGTGTTGGTGTGAAGAACTGAACCAAGTTACTTTTAACTTGGAAATTAATTGTAATTCAAGTTAATTTCCACAAGAATGCTGGAGAGGGACTTTTTATGAGGGAATGTGGTAATAATACCACATGGACAAGAGGTAATGGCTTTAGTCTGAAAGAGGGTAGATTTGGGCTAGATAGAGGACGAAACTTTGCTGTGAGGGAGATGAGGCACTGGAACAAGTTGCCCAGGCAAGTCGTGGATGCTTTGTTGCTGGAAGTGTTCAAGATTGGAGGTGGTGGTGGTGGCGGCTCTGAGCAACCAGGTCTCCTGCCCATGGCAGGGGGCTTGTAACTAAATGATCTTTAGGGTTACCTCCACCACAAACCATCCCAAGTTCTGTGATGATAATTACATGAGTACCTGGTTTAGAAGTGAACTTGTAAGGTAGGGGAGATGGTTAGACTTGATGATCCCGGGGACTTTTCCAACCAGAGTGACTCTGTGCTGGCACATGGAGAAGGCTAGATGGTCTGAGGTTTTGTGGTTTTGATAAAATGGCTGAGAGTGATTATAGGATCTGTTTGAAAACTGAAGGGAAGGATCAGTCTAACAGAGATACTTACTTGCTCTGTTTAACCAGCAGAGGGATTTGTACACACAGCTGGGAAGTTTTTGAGCGGTGAGCAGCTGGTCGTGGCTATTGTAGTGTGTGTGCGACTCTGCATGCCGAGTCTTGTGTTTGAAAAGCTTACTGCTGCCTTTTGTGGGTGAGACGCAGGCCTTTAGTACCTCTATAAAAATTGCTGCTTTGCAACATGAAAGAGGAAATAAAGCGGTTAAAAATTAATGATCTCTTGGCACCCACAAGTTGAGGGTAAATGGATGAGCAGGAAATGAATGCCTGTTGTTAAAAACAAGCAGGTGAACTTTCTGCTTGCATTATGTAAACATTTTCTCTTTCTTTTTTATAAGCTGGAGTTTGTGTGATCTGAATGTTAAGGTTTAGATTTTGTTTTTAAGTGGTTGGTTCCATGGGTAAATATGGAGAGAATGAGTTTCTTTTGTTACTTTGGATGTCAGCTGAACAAAGTAAACTGCCTTCAGGTCAGCTTGCTTTTAGCTCAGTGTTGATTAAGCAGATTCCATTCAGATTTTCCAGACAGTAAGAACACACACTGGTGCTGAAATGTCAGTGTAGGCTTTGATTTTCCCCTTGTGCACTGCTTGTCCATCTGATGCTTTTCCCTTTATTGTGCAGTGTGTTGTCCACATAAATCATTCTCTTAGACCCATAATGAGCACGGGGATTTCTTGTGCGGATGGTTTAAGTGGTAAAGTACCAGCTGTGCCCTGCTGAGCTTTGGCAGTCTGTGGCTTTGTAATGCTGTATTTTCAAATTAATAGATAACCAGTCAGTACTTGGTTTCAAAATTCTGCCATTTATTGCCAGAAATTGCTAAAGACTTGAATAGATGACCAGCTGGGCTTCTTGTGTAATGTCCAGTGGAAAAGGCACACTTCAAAGCAATAATGAGTTGTTCTGAAGAGAGGTAACACTTTTCAATGAAGTGACAAGTCTATCATGTGCCACAGGCTTCACTTTAGAGCCGAAGTTGTACGGAGGGAGCTTTTGTTCTTGCCAGTGCTCCGAATGTATTTAAATACCAGCTAATCCAACAACAAACTCCTTGCTAGGGAGTCAAGTTCAGAGCACCGGAAGGGGCTGCCCGGGGTGGTTGTGGAGTCTCATTGTCTGACGATGTTTGAAACCTGTTTGGACATGTTCCTGTGCGACTGGATCTAGATGATCCTGCTGTGGCAGGGGGATTGGACTGGGTGATCTTTTGAGGTCCCTTCCAAACCCTAATGATCCTCTGATCCACCTTGAGATTCTGCTCTCATTGGACGTGATTCTCGGTCATGTTCTCTTCCCTGCTTAAGCACTAACGACGTGTTTGTCTGTTGGCAGGACGCACACGGTCCGTATTCTCCGGAGGAGTGCATATCTTTACCCGTCTACAGCAGCGCTGAGAGAGACCATGTGGTGACAAACATCAGTGTACCCTGTGGAGGAAACCAGAACCAGTGGATTCAGTGTGGCGCTGCTTTGTTTTTGAAAAACCCATAATCACAAAATGCATCCAAATGATTCTTGAAGTTATAAAGAACTTAAACGTCTTGGTTGTTTCTTATTAAAGGAAAACTTCAGAGTCTTTGCTTATCCACTTGTAAAGTAATGATGTATGAACTCTCATTTATTTTTTTTAAGATGTATAAAATTAATTGCAGTTTAATAGGATTTTTTTCTTTGAGGGCTGTTGTAGAAATTAACGTGGCACCGCTCAGCAAGTTTTGGTGCCTTCTCAGGGCTGCAGAGTGCTGCATTTCATTCTCAGCCTTGGTGACTTCTCTTACATCAGGAGTGTTGTGGAGTCTGGTGAATTCTCTTACATGACGAGTGTTGTGGAGTCTCCTTCTCTGGAGACATTAAAAACCTGCCTGGACATGTTCCTGTGCGACTGGATCTAGGGGATCCAGCTCAGGCAGAGGGATTGGACTGGATGGTCTCTCGAGGCTCCTTCCAATGTTCTGTGATTCTCTGGTTCTGTGACTATAAATTCAAAGTCAGCATTTTCCCTTTGATATGGTCTTTTTCATTCTCCTTTTTGAGCTGTTATCCTCACGCCTCCCTTGTTTAACAAAATGGAATGATGACACTTTCCTGTTGTAATTGAAGTGGAATGTGTTGCTCTAATATGGTAATCAGGATAAATCACAGAACGTTAGGGATTGGAAGGGACCTCGAAAGGTCATCTAGTCCAATGGTTCAGTCTGTTTTAATGAGGTTTTTTACTCACTAAACTGGAGAGGTTTTGGCTGGACATTGGGATAAATGTTTTCACTGAAAGAGTAGCCAGGGATTGGAACAGGCTGCCCAGCAACGGGGTTGAGTCACCACCACTGGATGTGTTTAAAGTCATTTCAATGTGGTGCTTAGAGATCTGGTCTAGTGGTGACCTTGGCAGAGTTGGGGTTATGATGATCTCAAGGGTCTTTTCCAACCTGAATGATTCTAGGGTTCTAGAGTGACTTAGGATTCTAGAGTGACTTACGGTGGGGAAGGTGCTTTCACCTTAAAGCCTGTGTTGCAGGTGCTTACTAGAAAACAGTATGGATGTGTTCTGTGTGACTTGGTCTGGGTGATCCTGCTGTGGCAGGGGGATTGGACTAGATGATCTTTCGAGGCCCCTTCCAATCCCTAATGATTCTATGATTGCCACTAGACAGGAAGTGTCATCAGGAGTTGTCTAGATCCTCTCCATCCCTGAGTAGGTGAGTTCTTCTCATAAGATCCTACTTGTTTCTATGCCCAAGGACAAGAGGGTGTTCCACACACTTTATCGAACTCGATGACCTTTTGAGGTCTCTTCCAATCCCTAGCGTTGTGTGACTCTGTGGTCACCCTGTTGAGATCGCTATGGTGTGACTTGGTCTAGGTGGTCCTGCTGCGGCAGGGGGTCTGGACTGGATGATCTCTCGAGGTCCCTTCCAATCCCTAATGATTCAGCTCAGTTACGAAGGGGTTGTCAGCCCGACTGGGGCCACTAGATGGCACTGTGGGCTAGACCCCGCGAGTGACTGGCCAGGAAAGGCTGCAGCGCTTCGGAGCTGAAGACAGTTTGTCGTGGATGTGGAGAACATTGCATCAACCGGCTGCTCCTCCAAAGGAAATTTTCTTATCAGCAGTGCTGAATAAGCAGCTGTGTCTTAAAAAAACGCTGATAGCTGCTTGTGGTGTAGTTCTTCCTACAAATAAATGATTCACAAAGTGAATTTCTCAGTACTTAGGCATGGAAGCCTCAGTGGTGAAAGTGGAAAAGGCGCTGACTGACCGCTGCGACCTGTTTGCTGCTGTTGCTGCGCTTCTCCTGGGGGTTGTGGAGTCTCCTTCTCTGGAGACATTTAAAACCCGCCCCGATGTGTTCCTGTGTGGCTTGGTCTAGGTGACCCTGCCCTGGCAGAGGGCATTGGGCTAGATGATCTCTCGAGGTCCCTTCCAATCCCTAATGTTCTGTGGTTCTGTGATTATGAAGCATCATTGAAAGAGTTGGGGGTGTTTATTTTCATGAAGAGGAGCCTGAGGGGAGACCTCATCGCTCCCTACAGCTATCTGAAAGGACACTGTAGAGATGTTGGTGCTGGTGACCTCATTAGTGTTTATAAACATGTGAAGGGTGGGTGGCAGGAGGATGGAGCCAGGCTGTGCTCAGTGTCACCCAGTGATAGGAGAAGGGGCAATGGGTGTGAGCTGGCACAGAGGAGGTTCTACATCAATGTGAGAAGAAACTTCTTCACAGTGAGGGTGACAGAGCCCTGGAAGGGGCTGTCCAGGGGGGTCGTGGAGTCTCCTTCTCTGGAGACATTTAAAACCCACCTGGACCTGTTGCAGTGCCACTTGTTCTAGGTGGTCCTGCTGTGGCAGGGAGATTGGACTAGATGATCTTTCTAGGTCCCTTCCAGTCCCTAATGTTCTGTGATTCTGTGATCTTTCCTCTCAGCTCAGGTCATCTACTGCTGATGGAGAACTGGGAAGTGAGTCTTTCACCTAAGCCATTGGCCAGGGAGCTGGTTAAGCCAAAGTGGGTAGTTTTAATTTGATTAAAATTAACTGCTTTATTTCAATCCAGGTGGGTTGTTTAATCTGTGTGAGATTTTAGAGTAGATGTCACATCACAGAGATGATTTATCAGCTCTACTGCATTATAGCTACCTTGAAGACCTGTCTAGGGGAACATCATTCACATAAATCAGCATCAGGTGTGGATCTAGTAAAGAGCTGTGAAAAACTTGGGTAATTTATAGGGACACTCCAAGAATTGTAAATCAAGTGTCTCCCCTGTCTTCAGGGAAACTCTGCTGGTTCATACCTGCTGACAAAATGTCTCACTGAACTAATTTGACCTTAAACACCTCTGTGCAGGGGGGACCATGACTGTGGTGAACACGGGATCTGACTGCTTGGGGCTTTTTTCCATGGGACTGATTAAGAAACTTACGCTGGTGGGTTTGTGTGTTTTCCATTGGAAAATGATGACTCATTAGAACGACAAGGCTCCGGAGAAGGGAAGCCTGCTGAAACCAGTCCTAAATAAAAGATGAAAAAGGTATTTTAGCACTTCAGAGTGTCCCTCTGCAGCACAAAACCTTTTACTCTTCAGTTTCAAAGGAAGTTTTTGTTTTAAAATGTAGACGTCTTCCTTCGCAGCTGAAAAGATGCCAGAGAGTCACAGAACAGTAGGGATAGGGAGGGACCTCGAAAGATCATCCAGTCCAATCCCCCTGCCACAGCAGGATCTCCTAGACCAAGTCATGCAGGATCACATCCAGGAGGGTTTTAAACTTCCCACAAAGCTTCTTACAGAGACAGAAACTATTCCACAGCCTTGGTACGGCTGTAAGTTCTGTCTGGTTTGAACTCCATGTGAAACTCCGCAGTGAAAGAGAGGTTGGAATTTCCAGTTAGATACAAAAGCTTAAATGAGGACCCGGCACGCAGGGCGATCTCACTGAAGCTTGAGTGTGCGTAGACTAGCCCAGTTAATCAAAACCTCGACTCATCTGTGAGCTCTTTATGCATTCATCAAAGCTCAGCAGAGAGGTATCAGCACAGAAGATCCACACATCAAGGCTCCAGCCCCGGCTTCCTTGACATCCCAAGCAGATTAGCCCGTGACAGATCTCCATGGCCCAACAAGTGAAGCTACGGTGGAGATGACAAGCAAATCCTTGGCATCTGATGTCGTGCCCACTCATTCTGTCACAGCCAGAGAAAGCTCCACTGAGGTTGTTGAAGCCGTGAAGGCCTGAGAGCTGCGTTTGCATTTAGATAACGTGACAGGACCGGTCCTGGGTGGCTCAGCGCAGGAGATACCTACTGGTCGTCCTCTCAGAGACCACGCGGATCAATAAACTCCACTCAAAGTGCTTTCGAAGCAGCCACGTGTCTCCGGTGCAGACAGACTCCGGGAGGGCTGGCTCACACAGAGCTGCTCAAAAACGCTCCTCCTGCCCTAACAAGGGATCCTGAAGGGATTCTCCGTGCGCTTCTCAGTGCCACAAGGGAGCGACAGCAGAGCCATCATCTCCCCAGCCGTGGAGCTCCTTTGGTCTGGAGGACAGGGTCGCCCTGCATGGCCAGGGTTTGCTCTGAAGGCAGCTCTCTGAAAAAGGAGGTGGATGTGTTCTCATAACTGTGAAGTAAGTCAGTGCCGAGCACCTCTGTCGCTGGGGATGTTACGATGCGATCGGCGGCATTTTATGCAGCTGTCATCAGCCATTAAACGCTGCTGGAAGTGATTTTCCTCGGGGAGTTGACATTGAGGAATCTACTCTTGAGGCCCAGCCTGAGCCGTGACTTACAAAAACATAAACCTACCAAAGGCACTGAACTCGTCGTCATCAGCGACCTCCAAATTCAATGGTTTTCTACGTGCGACTTGGTCCAGGTGATCCTGCTGTGGCAGGGGGATTGGACTGGATGATCTTTCGAGGTCCCTTCCAATCCCT
>JAOXOE010030601.1:0-12885 GCA_028565055.1 Phoeniculus purpureus
CGCTCCCCATGGAGAGACGTTGCGGGAGGCGGCGGGGCGGCCCCCGGAGCTGAGCCGGCCGGTGCGTACCTGCCTGGGGACCGCGATCGGGGAGGGGGCGGCGGGGGAACTTTGCGCCGAGCGCGCCGGGCGTGGCGCGACTTGGGGAAACTTCAGCCGCGGAGGCGCGGGCGGGCCCCTGCGTCCCGCTTCCATCGCCCGCCCGTCCCTGCTCCGCGCCCAGCTGCTCTCCCGCCGGGACCCGCAAGGTGCAGCGCCGGGCTCGCTGTCCTCTTCGCGCCGCCTTTAGCTCGCAGGCAGGCAAGAATCACGTCTCCGTTTCCCACATATTTTCCTCGTTCGATTTTTAATTTTTAAAATGTTTCCCCTTTTTAATATTGGTCCTTGTCTCAGGGTGCGGGCGAAGGGCAGGGAGTGCGTGTGTCTGTGCGTGTGTGCGCGGGGCTGTTGCTGCTCCTCAGCTGCAGTTGCTCTCCACTGAGGCGGGGACAGACCACAGCTGCTGGGGCTAGGGAGAGGGGTTGTTACCGGACAGCCTCCCCGCTCCAATTTTCATCCGTCTGTTTGCCTGTCTATCTATAGATCTGTATGTCTGTCTCTTCATTCATCTATCAGTCGGTCTTTTCCCATATGTTTTTGGAGGGGGGGCTCGCCTTGCCCTCCCAGTTTGCGCCAGTTGAAGCCGGGCGCAGCGGGAGGAGCAGTCGTGCCCCCCCCCCACCCCCCGCGCCTTGTGGGCTCAGAGTCCCGCGGGGCATAGGCTGGAGAATCCTCATCCCCCGAGACACCGGAAACTCGGACCTTGTATATGTGAGTGCTGGGAGTGTGCACAGGTGGAGAGGCGCTCGGAGGGGGTCTGCTCCGGCAGGGAGTGGGTTTAGCGTGGCTCTGCCAGCTCCAACTTGTGTGTTAAAGGAAAATCCAGCCTCTCTTGCCCACTTCTTGTGAAGCCCGCTGGACTATTTGCAGGAGGAAAAGAGCTGCACTGCCCCCCAAAAAAGCATCAGTGGGTGTCTTTTTAATTTTATTTTTTTGCGAGGTGTTATTGTTTATGGAGGCTTCATCCCTTTTGCTTTGTCGTTGAGAGGATCAAGGGTTGCCGAGTGTCCCAGATCCAATTAAAATAAATGCAGCTAAGTGGGACGTAAAGGGAAGTCTGCTCTGACATCCCGGCAGAGGCACTAAAGCATCGAGGTTGGCTGAAAGGAGACTTGAGGGAATGAGCGTTTTCCTTCTTACTCACTTGCTTTCCATTGGCAGCGCTGTCAGACACACTTGGAGAGGTGTAGCATTTGAACAGGGTTACATACACCCATAACCAGTCTCTGTCCAGCAGAAAAAAAGAGAAAAATGCCTTCTCCACAGGCACAGGCATTTTAGCTTCTCTCTCCTTTAGCAAATGCTTTGCTTTGTACGACCTGGTTTGAGTTCTCCACAGAGGAATTAAATCAGGAGAGGGAGAGCTGTGAGAAATGCGGCGCAGAAGTGCTGCACTGTTTCTTAGCTCTCAGACTAGGCTTTTGCTGAGGGCACTGCTCCTCCTCTGGAGTAGTTGTGGGGAATCTATAAGCATTAGCTGCGAAAGCAGAGCGAGGCAGAATAGCTCTTGGCTGCGTGGTTTTCCTTCCTGCAGACATACAGATAGTTAAACTCCAGCTGAACAGCACATTACTTTTGTTGCTTGGAGAGGACTTGGTGGTGGATGCAAGGAAAGAACTGATCCCTCCAGAGCCTGCCTGGCTTTGGAGACAGCTGAGAAAGCAGCACTGAGCACACAGGCGTGATCTTTGTGTTCAAAAATCAACGGAGTCTGATCGAGTGAACCAGGTAGGAGTCAATGTACTTCAGGACTGGAAACTATGGATATCCCTCTGCCTGATCCTTTGGTGGTGCTAGTGTTGTAGGAAATCGGCAGGTTGGCTGTATTTGTCTTGATGCAGCAAATCATACTGTCTTTTTCTTTACTTTTGCTGAGTATTTTTTTTTTTAAGCTTGATTCTTAACATAGCATCTGTTGGCAGCTTAATGACTGCTCTGTACTGGAGCGCCGATGGCATGTGGGATGCTTCTTGAACTGTGTGTGTTACATTACTGTGTTGTTATCCTGTCTGTGCAGGACAGTGAGGTTTCCCTAAGTGCTGCCTTATTCTGTTTCAGGCACAGGGGTTTTCTCTTCCACCAGGTTGTGTTGTCACCATCAAGTTGCTGGGTTGTGACTTTATGTACTCAGGTTGGTGGAATCTGTCAAATACAGTGAAGTGGGCAGTTAGGAGAGAGTGAGGGTGTTTAGCCATTGCTTGTTAGGAGCAGTTTGTAGCTGCTGTGCTACTACAGATATATTTCTATGTTGAGTTCTCAAATGCCTTCTGACACATGTCAACCGCACTCACACGATTTGTATTTACAGTCAGGTTTTTCTGAAGGACAGAAAGTTGGTTAGAATAAGGTTTGTTTTAGCGTGGTGTGCCAAAGTGAAACATTGTACTTCTGGATGCAGGTTTGCATCCCTTATGGTTCAGCAGCATCTTAAAATTTCTTAAGTGCCTGATGAGTACTGCTTTGCTCATGCAAAAGTTTTCATGATTTTTGTTCATAACACAAGAGCTGCTGGCTCTGTGCTGGCTGGAAATCCCAAGGTGGAACGGGCAGGGAGTCAAAATTGCTGTGGCAGAGGTGAAACCTTGGCTATCCTGACTTTAGTGAGGGGTTTGACACAGAAGATAATCAGCCAAAACTTCAATCCAGAAGTAGTCCTGACTTCTTGTTGGTAGCCCTGATGTAGCTCTAGGGAAGCTTTTGCTTTTCTGCTGCCATCCAGATTGTTGGCAATGTCTCTGAAGGATGTCACGCTGTGCCTTTCACAAGCACAGCGTTCCTAGGAAGGACATTGGGACAGATACCAGCAGGAATGAAACTCCAAATGTGGACACACGCTGAATTCTTGCTCATGTCCGGAGACATTCCCAGGGAACATGAATCAAGTACTCTGAACTGAGTAAAATCTAGCCTCTTGAGCCTGCAGTGGAGCAAACCGTCAGTGGCTGCAGCCAGTGCATCTCCTGCTTCTGTATTTGCAAACTGTCACTTTAGTGACAGACATACGGTATGTGAAGCAACAGTGCATGTATTCATTCCACTCTGCTTAGCCTATGCACAGAGTTTTCTCTGTATGTGTGTGTGTGTGATACCATGAGCTATTCTCGGAGACACTTCATATATCCAGCATCCAGATAAATTTTAATGTTAAATGACAGCAATGAATGGGAAGTGTTTGATGTTCTTTTTCACGCCGTGGAAGGTGTGTGGTGCAGAATATCAGAATTTGCTTTTAATCAGTGCTGGTTGAGAGCTGGTCCAGGTCATGGCCATGTCATAAAACTGGTCTTTACAGCAGGAATGCATTGCTTGAGTTTGCTATATTCAGTAGCACAGAAGTGGATTTGCTAATATACAGCAAAAATGTTGACTAGGTATTTTATCTGATTTTTTTTTTTTCTTCTTTACACTGGAAGCTCTTGGGTGTCTGTAATTCTAGTACAGACAGATTGGTTTTTTTACAGTGCATGCTTTTACCATACATTCCTCATAGACTTTTAGGTATTTTGCTCATATATGACGAGGAAAGGAATGAAAATATAAACTGATGTAGAACTGAGTGGCCATTTTTTATGTGCAGCTTGATGTCCTTAGTTTAACCAACTTAAGTAAGGTGAATATCTTAAACAGTTATAAATTACATCTTGTTAGTGTCTCTTAGCTTGCTTGCTATGAGAATTTATGAATCTAAAGCAGAACAGTCCCGATTCTCATTTAATCTAGGTAAGTGCATGGGCCTCATTTTGTCCGAGTATAAAAAATGATTATAGATGTTGTAACAGGCATTGAATCAGACCCTGAGTCATACTAGTAATGTTAAAATCTGGATGAGTGTATCAATGGCAAGTGAATTTTGGGCACAGTTAGTACTGCCAGGATGCAAAAGACGGCAGTGCTGTGAAGAGAGATCTGAGCATACCCGGCTGGGTTGCCAATCAAACCTGTGCTCTGGGATCTGCGGGGGTTTCCAGCTTCTGTTTGTTTTTTTGTAAATGCAATTCAAAGAGTTAATTATAACCATTAATATATGATTTGCTCTGCATGTAGATTAAACTCAAAGTACTGTTATTTTCAGAGCTTGGACTTGAGGGCTGAGCTGGGAAATGGAAGCAAGACTTGCTGGACTACAATATGCATGATTTTGCTATATGAGAGACACGCTGTTCTTAGCTTGTTTTTTGCTTCACTTCAGATGAAAACTGCAAAATCTGGAGTAATTTTGGGTGAAATTTGTGTTCTATGGGTTTAGTAGCAAAGCTACCACTGATCTTGAAGCCTCCTGGTTTTGAGAAACCACTTGGGAGGTTTGTGGTTTTGTTAGTCATTTTGGTATTTTTTTCTTAGAAGAATCAAGAACAGACCTTGATGTGAGTGTTTTGTGTTGGAAAATTCTCCGTTCTCTTATTGAGCTGTTGTTGATTTTGTTGCTGTTCTTGGTGTGTGAGCCTGGCTGCTATAATAATTACACCTAAATGTGTCTGTGTCTGTACTGCCCATCATCCACAGTAAATCAAAGCACGGACCCTGCAGGCACTTAGAGCAAGTTAACCCAAATAAAAAATGCCATTGGCTTTGCCTGGGAGAAAACAATATTTTATTTCTTTCTCCTGGATGTTGACACTACTAATTGTGTGGCTTTCAGTGCGTGAGCGTAACTTCCTTTGACATCAGTGAGCGCTGCCTTGATCATTACACACATGCCAACACAGCCACAGGGGTTCAGTGGTGCAGCCTTTCTGCTCCTGCAGAGTTCATGGCTCCATCCTTTGGCTGCAGTTTGAGAGATGCATCAACATGTGGGTGGCTCCTCCAGGCTGAAATCCTTCCCTAATGTCTGCTTTAAAAGTAATCTGTGACTTTTTAAAAACAATTTTTAATTTTCACATGTGTTCAGCATTCCATCCTGAGATGTATTGGGCTTTCCAGGCAGGTGACCATCAACGAGCTGTTAGGCCACTTGTATCTTCAGTGGAGCTGGTGTTGGTAGTGAAGGCTGACTGTAGTGAGGTGGTTTTGAGGCATTCAGAACACTTTAAATCTTGCCCTCCAGCATTTTTAGCTTCTTAGCTTGGTCCTATAGAGCATCTGAGCAGAGGAAAATAGTTTCAATACCTTGCTGCAGTGCTGGTGAGAAATGGTCTGTCACCAGCCCTGGAAACACACAACACAACTTGTATCTGCTTGCACTGTGTGAACCGGCTGTGAGTAACATTTCTTCTGTGTCTTTGTAGACTTCAAAGATTATTCCAGCTGTTGGAGGAAGAGTAGCGAGAGAAGATAGCTGCAAGTTTAATTGTAGCTTCAGAACTTGAGCAAAATCAAAATCTAAACAATCTGAGAGAAAAAATTGCAGTCACTTGAATGTTGGTAAGGGTTAAAAGTGAGCCCCCTTCAGAATAACTGTTAATGTATTGCATCTCAAAATGAAGGAGCCTGTTAACATTCCTAAATAACACTGAACACACATTGTGGTGTTGCCTTTGAACTTCTCATGGTGATGCAGATTAAATTTAGGGACAAGTGCGTATAGTGGCAGTCAAAATGTCAGTGTTGTTACCAGATGTGTTGCACTGTTATCTTTTTAGTATTAAACATGATTATGTTCCATATTGCTTAAACAACTTGCAGCACCCAAAGTCTTAAGGGGATGTCTCTGTGTTCTGCCACAGGGTGAAATAATCTGTTGACTCTTCATATTTAAATAATTAGTTAATATTTTTGACATTTACATGTCTGGAGTGGGTTTGATTTGGTTTTGTTTTTTTTTTAATGTTTTTGGGGCTTTTTTTTAGTTTTTTTTTGAAAGCTGGTGTTTTAAATTCTTTCATTTGTAGCCTCTAAGTGGTTGTTTAATAATGGCAGCTTGTGCTGTGGTTAGGTGAATTAAGCTGCTGCTTGCATGGCTGCATCTTTTTGGGGTGATTGCATGCGAGGTGGAGTTGCCAGCTTGTGTTGGGATGACCTAGCTTTATGGATTTTCTCTGCAGTGCAATGCATGCAGTGGATGCACTGGCAGTCAGCAAACCCAGAGCTGAGGTTTTGCACGGACTCTTTTTTTCCCAGAGGCTTGCTGTGATGTATTTTAGTCAAAATTCACATGACACTATTTACTGTTATGATCTTCAAGGGAGTCTAATTGCTGGTTTTGTATGGAAAACACATCCTTTTTCTTTGTATTTGCACTTTGGAAAAAAATACCATTTTCTGTTCCTAATTTACCTTTGCTAGTGGGTGTCCATATTATTGTACTAGTCTGGACCTAGAAAAATCCTGTGCTACCCAGAAGGAAATGTTCCTGTGGCAAAGAAGCTAGGGGATTGGGGAAACAACAATAATAATAATCTCCATCTTAAAATAACAATAATTTTCCTTTAGGGCCAATATGCAAACAGAGTGAAAAGGCAGCTGCTGAATTCCATAGCCAAAAGGCTTTAATGTTATCAGGTACTGAATAGTTGGAGAGTGACGTGAGGAGATGCAGAGATCAGTGTGCTGGTAAAGCATCCGCGCATCTCTACCCTTGTCTGGATCTAGGAGGTTAGATAATGCTAGAGTTGAGTTGAGTTTTCATACAGCAGACTGGTTTTAAAGTCTTGCTATTGACCTTCCATTTGCAGATACAGCTCTCTCCAGCTTTGGGACACCTCTAATGCATTGGATGGGGCTGTGCAGGTTTGCTTTAGTGTCCTGCCACGGGCTGCTGGTCTGCTTCCCTCTGTTTCCCACAACAGCATCTGTTTGGGAGATTCTTAACCCAGCATGGTTTGTGCTGGGAATATCTGAAGATGCCCACAAGGCTCCTTTGGTGCAGTTTACTGCATTAATAAAATGCATTGGGATACATATCATTAGGACTACAAGCAAATATTCTATGTGCTTTTGCAGCCGGACTGCGAGGTCAGAAGTAAACGGTGAGATATGCGTGCTGCTGATGGGGCTTTGAGGACTAACTCTTGCAAATATGTGATGCTTCTGTCTGGCAATGGTTTGTCTTTGTGCAAATTTGCATGGTGAGGTTTAGTTGGATTAATAGATCATAGAGCCACAGAATGTTTTATTTTGGAAGGGACCTTCAAAACAGTCTGGTATCAGCCCCTCTGCCATGGTTAGTGACACCTTCCACTACATCAAATTGCTCAGAGCACCATCAAGCGTGACCTTGAATGTCTCCAGGGATGGGGTCTCCATCACCTCTCTGAGCAACCTGATTCAGTATTTCAGTGCTCTCGTTGCAAAAAACTTATTCCTCACATCTTGTCTAAATCTCCCCTCTAGTCTAAATCTCTTCCCTTATAGTTTAAAACCACCACCCCTTGTCCTGACCCGAAAGGCCCTGCTAAAAACACTGTTCCAATCTTTATTTTAAGCTTCCTTTAAGTACTGAAACACTGCAGTGAGGTCTTCATGTAGCCCTCTCTTTTCCCAGCTGAACAACCTCAACTCTTAGCTTCTCCTCATAGGAGAGGTGCTCCAGCCTCTATGAGTAAGACTGTCTTACCAATTGCTTATCTGCTGAGTGGTCCATCCATCAAATTTATGTCTGCTCAGTTTAGGGACAAAGATGCCGTGTGGGACAGTGTCAGATGGTTTACACTAATCCAGGTAGATGATACAGTAGTGATTTGCATAAGTCCACGTCAGTGATAGAGACAAAACTTGAAGGGCCGTGCTAGAAGTGGAACCTGCAGAGCTTTCTTACAGATTTGTAAGGTATATGGGTAAAGATCTTCATACTATGTTAAAGCAGCAGGATGCAGAGTTCTGTTTCTTTCTGTGTTTCCTTAGCTGTTTCCATCATAGACCATGCGTCCCAGAGCTGTTCCCATCTGTTTGGAGTTGTTTAGTAGAAGTTAAAATGATTCTTGACCATTAATATATGTCAGCTGAGTCTCTGCTGACTTTGCCAGGTGTAGGGAGTGAGTTAAGGCTCAGGAGGAAGTGGAGGGGAGGAGAGAGAAGATCTCAGTATGAGTAAGGACTGAGTAGAGTGTACTTCTGTGTCTGGATGTGGGCTAGTGAACGTTTGAGGATCAAAGGATGGGTGCTGTTTCCTGATGGTTGTGGCTGAGCAAAGGAACATGTAAGTTTTGGAGTCCTGGACTGTACTAGATAGCTGGCTGGGGAGTGGGGAGAGGGAGAAACATGGGTAGGGAATTTTAGCTATGTTAGTCTTTACTGGGTTTGAGGTGGAGTTTTTTTAAGCTCTCTTAAGTACCTGAGATTTTCAGCAACACAGTTAATGTCTTTGTTTGATGTTCTCAGGTTAACAAGCCTAAACTGTGCTGTCAGACATTGGGTTTTTTTCATTAACTAACTGCCTGTGCAAGCAGGAAGTGTGGCTATGCATAGATTCTGGGAGACAATGATGTACAAAGGATCTGGCTGAGGATGAACCAGATTGGACTCTTATCAAAGTGTTGGTGGCTGTGGACATGTTGCATTCCTTATGTTGTCTGTTGTTTTGTCTGTTAAAAATACAGCGACTATGATAATAATGAAAGTAATTTTACTACCTATTCTCAGACACTTTGAGTGAGTCATTATGGTGATAGGCAGGCAAACACTAAAGGAGTGTTTGTTACTGAAGTTCACATCACTTCTCTCACTAACTCTTCTGACAGATTTCCGTTTTGGTTTCTTAGTTTTTCTGCTGCCAAGTACTTCTTAGACCAAGCACTTCTAAAATGAGTTTAGCATTCCATCTCTCCTGCAGTTGTAACATAGATCTATCAGTCTGCTTGCAGCCTATGCTCTGCAAGGGGCCAGTCTGCCCAGCATCCTGGGCTGGCTCATGTCTGCATCAAGAGGGTTGTTGGCAAGATGGAGGGAGACTGAAGCATCCTGCAATGATCTCTTGTGCATATAATCTACATTTTTTGCTTTTTTAGCTTTTCATCTACTGTCTGCTCCTCTCTCAGTGCTCATCCACAGTGACATCTCTTTCCACAGTAGAAGAGAGCTTAGCCTTTTACATCAAAAGTCATTTGTCTCATGACTGATGCGTTGCTGGAGTCTTAGCAGCAGCACCATTTGGGTAGTCGTAATTGTCTAGGTTGGTAAAGACCTCCAAGTTCATCAAGTCCAACCATTAACCTAACCATACCAAGCCCACTGCTATACCATGTCCCTCAGCTGCATATCTACGTGACTTTAAACACATCTGCCTTGTTGATTATGTCAGCCCTGCATCTGGGGGGATCATTCAGGTATTACCATCAGGACCAAAATTGCCAGATGCCAGGCCTCCACTGAATCAGTAATTTGTGAACCCAAGTACACCTGGAGGCCATGGGTGTTCCCAGGCAGGTGGGTCTTATGCAGTAGCCATGTAGAGAAGGCAGGCTGGGCAACTAGCTTGTCATGGCCATGGAGCACGCTGTACTCATGGCCAGTCTCACACCCAGGGTTTGTATGGACACATGTACCAGTTTTAATAGGAACTACTAAGCAGAAATTGTAGGTCATTAGCCGTGGGGAGCGTGAGTTTTTATGCAGGGCATGTGTGCACTGAGGATTGTGGCTGTTGTGGTACAACCTTACAGAGTTTAAATGATGTTACTCTGGTGTGTTTTAAAGTTATCCATAATAGGATTGACCACCTTCAGGGTGCACTTTACTGTACTGACAGCATAACTGTATTTGCTGCTGCAGGTTAGCAGAAGTCCTAGTTCATACTGTCCTCTTGGTTAAGTAGTTCTTGGCATTCGTGGAGCCGTTTTCAATCCACTGCAGTGAAGCTGAGATTAGTATCTGCTGCTTTGGATTTCAGACAGAAAGAATAGTGACTCCTCGTGAGTGTTCATTTCCCTGCCAGTAGAGGGTGGATGACTTAGTTTCTGCATATATCAACACGTTGATCAAGTTTCACAGGGGTAACTAGAACAAGTATTTTAAAATGTGAGCCTGGATTGTAATTTAAGGTCTTGCTTGGTTATGCAGTTCTGAGAGTAACAGGAGTGACAGCTCAGGTCTGGATTTTAGTGCAGCTTTATCTGCATTAATATGCAGCTGTAGGTCTATCAAAACAGCCATCTAAAGCCAGAGCTGCCTGTGGCAAGGCACTTGGTCAAATAGCTTAAAAATACCTTCAAAAAAAAAAATCAATGGTAGGTTCCCCATTGAAAGGAAAAATCAAGTCTTTGACAGTGTCCCTCTTTCAGTCGGAATTATTCTGGAATGTCTCCTGAGGGAGGTGTGGCTGGTGGCTTAGGGCTTTCCCTCCTTATCTGTAGTAAGTGCAGTAAGTACAGTGCTGAAGCTCTGAGAAAGGAACAGAGCCCTTTGCAAAGGGTTTTACTTACAGAGCAGGGTTTTAAAATGGACATGCAGAGCTGCACAACATGCCTTACCAATGGAGTACTTCAACTGCTTACTCTGGCAGGTCAACCCCAGGTGCAGCTGAGAGGAATCAGGGGGCTGTTGAGCTCTAGATGCAGAAAGGCGGTAGACTGTAGTCGTCTCTTCTTTCCTAATGCCAGTCAGAGCCTTTCATTTGGAGTACTGTTATTTTATCATGAGCCAAACAAAACCACAGAATTAAACTAAAAACACACTAGACTGTGGGTTTCAAAACTATCAGTCAATCTGTTAATTTTAAAGAAAAACCTTTTTCTAGCTTGCTTTTTTATTATTTATTTTTGCTTGCTTTTTTAGCTCTTAGCATTTCTTCCATGGATGTTCGTGAGTTGACTTTGACACTGAGTTACTGAGACAATGACAGAATGAGAAGTGTGTGGGTTTTCCCACTGTTACCAGAACAAAGAACTCGTATTTAGGAGTTTGCACTCTGAGTGGAGCAGATCCATTCCTGGCTGCATTCTGAAACATAACAGGGTTTGCCATCTTTAATATCCAAACTTTTAAATATCGTCAGAGGTATTAACTTAGCATTTAGGGAATAAAGAAACAAGTCTTTAGACCAGCAGTTTCCCCAAGGAAACTTCTACCATCTATGTGCTGGGGTTCTTAGTAATGAAACCGAAGGGAAAAGTGGAAATCCTTTTCCCTTAACTCTTAACAAGTTTGCGAGTATTTCCCAAATTCTTTTGGAGAGATACGTTACTGCCCATAGCCTCTGGGTCTTGTACAACTCTGCATATTCTCTGGGGGCCAAGTTTTCAATGCTGGTGTTGGACTCTTGGGGTTGTGTTACCCACAGCAGTTAAGTCCCAAAGCTGTATCTCCTGGTAACAAGTCCTCACGCTCCATTTAAATAGGCATTTGTGGTTCACCCGCAGGAGTGCTGCAGAGACATGGGATTCTGATTTGTTCTCTGATGAGTTCCCAGAAAACACTGGATCTTGGTATTTATTGTGTGGGTGTTCTAGAAAATGAACCTTTAGAAGGAGGGAGCTTATGGAACAGTTTGATAGGAATGACTGATAATAAGTAAAAATGCTGCTGGACAGCCCTGAACTGCTGCTGTCTGGTATGGTCTCTTTGGTCTTCTCAGCCAGTCCCTTCTGGAGGCTCAGTTGAACTTAGGCTGAAGCTGTCCCCCAGTAACCTACGAACACGTAGTTTGTTTCACTGGCTATCAAAAGGCTTCATGAGGAAGAACAGGATCCATGTTCACTAACTTTTAGAAATGAAGGTGTCAAGGCAGAGGCAGATGAATTTACTTGTTCCATGACCACGCAAGGATTAATATTTGAGTAAGATACAGAACCCAGCTGTCCTCAGATTTGAGACCATGCTCAGCTCAGCCCAAGAAGAAGACACTAAACCAACATCTCATGTGCTCACTGGTTTTGTCTAGGTTCAGAAGAGCACAAAGATGTGCATAATATGTTTTGGATCCACATTCTTCTGCTGCCATAATTTTTTCCTGTTAACCCAGCTTGTCTGGAACCAGGAATCACCACCGTTTTCTCTGAAAATCAAAGCTGTGTGACTTCAGCTGTTGTGACTGTCTTTCTTCTTGTAGTTTAATTTCATTTTCATTGCTTTGGACTGTCCATGTGCAGGGTTTGTGTATTGCAGGGAGTACATAAGGGAAAGAGCAAGGAAAAAAAATCCCAGTGTTGCCCTGCTGTTCCTGAGTGCCTCTGGCAGTGCAGGCCCTGGCTACGTTCTTGATGGTGCATTGCATAAGCTCCAGCCAGCTCTGCAGCAGTAACAAAGTCAGTCACGTTGCTTAGGATGCTATACACGCTGATTGAACTCAAGATTTCTCTCCTGCTCCTCCACTTCCTGTAAGAGACAATAGCAGCATAAAAGTAATTAAGTGGCATTTCTGCAGAGAAGAGGGATCCAGGTTGTAAGTAGTCAGAAGTCACTCACAAGCCTTCGTAGAGGCACGGTTCATCTGAGCCTGTTCTGAACTAGCACCACTGCTATGAAGAAGAATGTGGCTTCTTATCATCATCATCAGAGCTGGAGATAAAGGAATTCCACATGTGAAGGGTCACCCAAAACTTGATCCTTATGTGGTTAAAGAGAAGGGCTTCCAGGTGTGAGGGTAGAGGGATCCTTCTGTAGTTGATAAGCACTTCCTTTTATAGTTGATGATAAGCATTTCCAGGTGTGATTCTGTCCTTCCATGGTAAGGTATTTGAGGTAGGTGATTTTTGTTGCTCATACTGATTATGTGGGCTCGGTTACACTGGTTAACTAATTTAAGTTATGTAATTTTTAGCTGGCTGAAATCAGATGAGAAGAATTCTTCCCTTACCATCAGAGGTGGGTTTAGTAACCTCCAGTAGGGTCACTACACAGAATCATCATGGCTGGAAAGGACCTCCAGGGTCATCGAGTCCAACCTTTGTCCTAGTGTCTAACTGCTAGACC
>JAOXOE010030602.1:0-12885 GCA_028565055.1 Phoeniculus purpureus
GCAGGGGGGTTGGACTCGATGATCTCTTGGGTCCCTTCCAACCCCTAACATCCTATGATCCTATGATCCTATGACTTCACTCACTTAGAAATATGTACGTAATGAGAGCCAGAAAGCCCACGGACTGTCTGCATGCCTCAAAAATTGAGTCAGTGATCTCTGATAAGATGACTACCTGTCACGAAATTTCAGGCTATTATCTGTAGCCTTGTGAATGGATTTCCTTCTCCCCACCCCCTAAATATTAAGTCTAAGATACAAGCTAAATATTGAAAGCACACGTAAGTGGAAGATTGGATGAAGCGTAAAAAGAAAGAAGAAGGGTTTAGATGCCTTAAGTTTTAGGATTTCTAATGCAGCTCTTGATCTGCCTAACCATACTGCAACTGTTCTCTTCAAATTTCTGGAGATACTGGCTTCCTTGTCCCTTGCTGAGATTTCTCTCATTGGTGGGACATCAGGGAAAAAAAATTCTGTCTTTGAATTAAACTCTTCTTAGATACTGTGACATTCTGGCAGCAGAATCTTGGGCTTAAGCACTACTTTGGAAAAGTAAACATTTTGCTTTTATAGAGCACTGTAGTGCACAAGTCACGTTGATGTGAGGACTTTCAGGAAGCTGACCTTTCCTGAAATAGAAACAGCAGGATTTGCAGTCTTGCTTCTCTTTCAAACTAGGTAGGTTAACCTTTATGCTCAGGTTGGATGGGGCATTGAGCAACCTGGTTTAATGGGAGAGAGGTATCACTTTCCACAGCAGGAGGACTGGAACTAGATGATATTCAAGGTCACTTCCAGCCTAGACCATTCTCTGATCTAAAGTATTTTGCATATTACAAATAAAATGAAAAACATGAGGACAAGAGGCCAACACAGAATTTAATGTCCTAAAATCTTTCTGTGGAAAATGAGGATATTAGTGGTAGTGATGCTACGAGCAACAAGCTCTGTTGAATCTGTGCCATATTTTGTGTTTTGTGTTGTTTGAAATGAAGTATTTAATTTATGTGAAGAAAGAAGCTCAGAGATACACAGGTCTTTCACTTTTATAAAACTGAAACTCTAAATTTACATGTGCCCACACATGACTGATAGGAGTAGGCTTTGTGTAAAGACATTTGCAGGAAATGTCTCTTTGAAAAGCAGTGGTAGAATGTTGTCTGGAATAGTCTTCTGCTGCTGTACTACTGCACTGATTTAAGTTCTTTTGAAAAATACACTGCTAGGGGACTTAGGAACTGACTTCCATTTTTGGAAAGGCAGGATCAGAAATCCCTTCCAGTAGAACTGACATAATGTCATGGTTTAGCACCAGGTTAGCCCTCAAAATTACAATCTGCTCAACCCTGCAGATGGAAATGTCCTCCCACCCCCTGGAGGAGGAGAAAAGAGGTAAACACACCTTCAGAAAACTGGAATTAGAAATATTAAACTTTATTAAACTTTATTAACGATTTTATTAAGTAGAAAAAATAAACAAAAAAAAAGGAAAGGAAAAGGGGAAAAGGGAAAAAACTGATAATCCCTGATTCCTAAGAGATGCTAAAAGCTGCAGACGAGGTGGGAGTAAAAAAGAAAGACTGGGAATATCCTAGGCAAAACTTAAATATTCAATTTAAGTAGTTTCCTAGGTATCAGTCAGGAAATTTGCAGGAAACTATAGAGAGAAGAGGAAGATAAAAAGGAAGCCAAAAAAAGGGAAGGGGGACTAAAAAAGGGAAAGGGGGGGTGGTGAAGCAGAGGAGTGACGGAGAGTCACAGAACGAAAGACAGGCTGCAGTGTGCTACTGGCCGAAACGAAACAGAAACCAGACTCCGAGGGACTACCAAGAAGAGGGGGAAAAGGAATACTTTGTCCCCAGTTAAGGACCCTAAAATCTGTCTGGCCCAGTCCACCTGCTCAACCTGTCCCCTGTGGCAGCCTCTCCCCTTCACTTCCGCACCCCACCGACCTTCTGGGATTCTTCTTATTTGACTATTTACAGTCATAGCTGCAAATATAAATATGTGTGTCTGGCTATCTTGCCTAGATTGCCACTACTGTCTATAGGAAGTAACAGGGTATTACTCTGATACTTTCAGTGTCCATTTTAGGAAGAAATGATTCGGTCCTTTTAAGGTCATCTTCCTCTCTGTTGTAGAAACTATACAGCAAGCACTCAATCTTAGCATCTTCCCTATGTAATATATGGGTTGTTCCTCCCTGCCATGGGATACAGTATCCTTTTACTTATATTCTTCTTGTCTCTGTCAAAAGCCTCATTTTTTTCTGTTTACAAAGCTTGCTAAACATATTTGTAAAGTAGAGTCTTGTCAATATGAAAGCATAAAACAAACAGAGCCTTAAAACAAACAAAGCTGTGAGGTTCTTCCCAGTTGCCAATGACAGGTTCAGAAGTAATAGAAATTATTCTAAGACATCAGAGATCATAAGTCTCAAACTACAAAACCTTTTGTATTTTGGCAGCACATTGTCAAATGGCTTATTTCTTACTCACAGAGATTGTATCCAGATTGTATTAACGACTTTACATATATTAAAAGTTAGGTGGATTCTAGAGGTTGTTAAAGATTTATTTCACATGTTAAGGCTTTACTGAAAATCACATCCAAGACAACATTCTTAGTCATGCAATGAATCACTTCAGTGTATCTGCTTGTATGGTTCTGCATCTTTTATATGAAATCAAACAGTTCTGCACTTTGATGCCAAAAGGAATTACTCATAGACAACAGGCAAAAAGTGGTCAAGATTTGAAAGTACCCCTATGCTTCCTGATAGCAATTTTTAAGCAAATGACAAGCTAATATCAAAGAAATACAGATAAGAATATAGAAGTCCGATGTCTACTTATTGCTGTCCCCATGGATACGGGCATTGAAGACCTATAGATTACTAACTACTGTATTGTGAAGACTGGCTGGATAGAAAAAGATGAAAATGAGAGGAGAATTATAATTCACTCTCTTGTGTGCTTTAGACCTTACTCATGTAATTAATATGATTTTTCTATAGAAAGAGTAATTACCATTATTGACAGTAGTAAAGCATGACGATAGGAAAAGTGCTGTGATCATGAGGTAACTGTCATTTTTCATAAACTAGTAGTTTGTTCATAAAGTGACTTGGCTAGTCATTTCAGCATCACCACAGCTGTAATTACTTGTTCTAAGCACGGAGACGTATGTGAAGTTAGGATTGAATAGGCTTTGGAGCAGCTGATGTGTGGTACCATGAAGCAGGCTCTCAATTAATACATGTCAGGCTGTTATCCAGGATCCTTTCTTGTTTTTACACCTATCAGTATGTGTTAGAGAGCCAGCATTTACCATCCTAGTATTACTACCCTACTATTACCATTACTATCAGTAGTTCCTACTATCATCATTATTTCCTAAGGTTCCACAAACTGTTTTTTCTTTCCCTCTGAGTTGATTCCTCTCCTACTTCTAGGTCTCGAACACCATTTTCAGAAATGGACCTTGCCATGCAGTGCCTTTTGAGAAGTACATCTTAAGAATATTTATACATGCTACTTTTCTTATGCAAAAATGGATTTGATGTATTAGTATCTTTAAAATGTAAATAAATATGTTCTTTAACACATCATTGCCATCACTAATCACCATGCATAAGTATTTGCACAGACTTTTGCAAATCACGAGGAGCAACTAACATTTACTTGAAAGCTGTGACTAATGAATTTTTAACACTGGAAATGAATAATGCAAACTGAGGCACAACATTCAAGGAATATATCTAAAGATCGTATATATATGTCTGTAATTTTGATTTTGTTATAGTTGAACCCAGAGAGTCCTTTGGGGGCCGCCTTCTCACATAAGGCACTCCTGTGTATACACATACTATACACAAAATCCTTTATGATTCTCGTGTTTATGTTAGGGACAAATCTTTTACATATAGAATACATGCCAGCTTCTTCTGTTGATTAAAACTTCTCATGGACACATGAATTAATCACAAAAGTTTATATTCTTGCCAAATCAGATTTGCAAAAGGCTAGTAATGGAATAGTTTGTTCATGGCGTGTGATTTTTGGTGGTTTAGTGTTCAAGTTTAGTGAAGCAAAACAAAAAGCCCCTTCCAGTCTTGCAATACTGGTGAACACTTATTGACAGAGTGGGGTCTGAAAGCTTTTTCATGTCAGTAATCAGTCTTTCTAGGATCAGAATTATTTTGAATCGTGTCACCAAACACAAGCACCACAGAGAACACAGAGCAGACTTCTCAGGTTAATGGAGCATAGAATGGTTTAGGTTGAAAGGGAACTGAGAGATCATCTACTGCAGCCTCCCTTACATAGGCAGAGACACCTCCCTAATAGACTTGGTTACTGAAGGCTTCATTGAACCTGGCCTTAAATGCCTCCAGCGAGGGGATATCCACAACCTCTTTGGGCAATCTGTTCCATAGCTTCTCCACTCTCGTACGGAAGAACTTCTTCCTAAGTCTTAGTCTAAACCTGTTCTCCTTTAGTTTAAAATAATTTCCCCCTGTTCTATTGCTAGATGTACTCATGAAAAGTTCCTTTCCAACCTTCCTCAGCCTGTCACTCTTACCAGAAGATGGCAGAGATAGCACCTGTGTAAGATGTGACCAGGTAAATGATCTGCTCAGGATGGTGGCATAGCTAAAAGATGAAGCGGAGAGGTTGAGGAGCATCAGGGAAAGTGAGAGCAAGACAGATTAGTGGAGCAGCTCCCTCAGGGTAAGACAGCAGGTTGAGGCTTCAATCAAATCACACAAATCAGAGGATTCCCTCCCCACTTGTGGGGAGCTTTGGAAGAGGACCTCAGCAAAGCAGGGGAGTGGAAACAGGTTCCTGCTCAGAAAAGCAGGTGGATCCCCTCCTAGCGTCCCCCAACATCCCATTAGATATTATAGAACAGTTACGGGGTTTTGCAGGAGGAGCTAGCTGCTGGAGAGGAGATTGATTCACCCAGGCCAGAAGCGCAAGAAAGACTGAGTCACTCAAGACCCACTATCACTACTGGCTCTAAAAAGAAAGGTAGGTGGGTAATTGTGGAAGAGGGGGCAGGCCTGTCATGAAGACTTTAAGGATGTAGTCACCCTCTGCAGAAAGAAAATCAGGAGGGACAAAGAACAGCTAGAGCTAAACTTAGCTACAGCTGTTAAGGATAATGAAAAAGATTTCTATAAATACAGTAATAACAAAAGGAGGACCAGGGAAAATCTCCATCCTATTTTGGACTCAGAGGGAAATCTAGTAACAGATGATGTGGAAAAGGCTGAGGTGCTCAACGCCTACTTTGCCTCAGTCTAGGAGTTCCCTGGACAGCAGGCCTCATCAGCTGGGAGACAGAGAAGGAGAGCAGAATGAGGCCACCACAGTTGGAAAGGAAGTGGTCAGCAACCTGCTACACCACTTAGACATAAACAAGTCTATAGGGCTCAGTACCAGGAAAAGTCATGGAACACTTCATCTCAAGTGCCATCGCACTTCACATGCAGGAGAACCAGAGGATCAGGCCCAGCCAACATGGGTTTGTTAAAGGCAGGTCCTGCCTGACGCACCTGATCTCCTTCTATGACAGGATGAGCCGACTATTGGAAGAGGGAAAGACTGTGGATATTGTTTACCTGGACTTTCGAAAAGCCTTTGACACCGTTCCCCACGGAATTCTCCTTGGTCAGCTGGCTGCTCCTGGCTTGGACGAGCACACGATCTGCTGGATAAAACACTGATTGAACAGTCGGGCCCAAAGAGTGGTGGTTAATGGAGTGAAATCCAGCTGGAGGCCTGTCACAGGTGCTGTGCCTCAGGGCTCTGTGTTGGGATCATCTCTGTTTAACATCTTTATTGGTGATCTTGGTAAGGACACAGATAATGATCTTTATAATGATCTTGATAATTGTATCATTAGTTAATTTGCAGATGACACCAAGTTAGGTGGGAATGTTCATCTGCCAGAGGGTAGGGAGGCTCTTCAGAGAGACTTGGACAGATTGGAGCAATGGGCCTATGTTAATGGCAGGAGCTTCAGTAAGGCCGAGTGCCAGGTCCTGCACTTGGGCCACAACAACTCCATGCAGTGCTGCAGGTTGGGGAGGTGTGGCTGGAGAGCCGTCTGGCAGAGAGGGATCTGGGGGTTCTAATTGACAGGAAGATGATTATGAACCAGCAGTGTGCCCAGATGGCCAAGAAGGCCAATGGCATCCTGGCTTGTATTAGAAATAGTGTGGCCAGCAGGAGTAGGGAGATTACTGTCCCCCTGTATTCATAGAATCATAGAATCATTAGGGAGTTGAAGGGACCTTAAAAGATCATCTAGGCCACATCTTGAGTACTGTGTCCAGTTTTGGGCACCTCATTACAAGAAAGATGTGGAGGCGCTGGAGCAGGTGCAGAGGAGGGCAACTGTGCCAGTGAAGGGCCTGGAGAATAAATCTTATGAGGAAAGACTGAGAGAGCTGGGGCTCTTCAGTTTGAAGAACAGCAGGCTGAGAGGAGACCTCATCACTCTCTACAACTACCTGAAAGGACATTGTGAAGATAGTGGTGCTGGTCTCTTCTCACAAGCAATTAATGACAGAACAAGAGGGAATGGGTTCATATTACAACAAGGTAGGTTTAGGAAGAATTTTTTCACAGAAAAGGTGGTCAGGCAGCAGAATGGGCTTCTCAGGGTGGTGTTTGAGTCGCCTTCCCTGGATGTATTTAAAGATCATTTGGATGAGGTGTTGAGGGATGTGGTTTAGGGGTGAACTTGTAAGGTAGGATGAATGTTTGGACTCAATGATCCCAGGTGTCTTTTCCAACCAGAGTGATTCTGTGATTCTATGATTCCTGAAGGTTCCCTTCAGGTATTGGAAAGCAGCTGTAAAATCCCCCTGGAATCTTCTTCTCTTCCCTAGGTTGGATCTCAGTTCCCTTAGCCTAACCTCAGAGCAAAGCCTTTGAATCATCTTTGTGGTCCTCCTCTGCAAAGCTGTGGTCAAACACCTGTGGAGGTGAGTTTCAGAGCAAGCTTTTGAAACAAAGCCATTTAATTTAGAGAAGACAAAGATTCTGCATCTACAGGGTATTGAAATGATTGAAAGTTTTTCAGATATGTAATTGTCTGAATATTTTAAAAAAGAATAGAACTGTCATTACTAAAACTTACTCTGGCTTTGGAGTTAGGTGTTTTAAATTTAACCTGCATCTCTGTGATCTGCTTAGTAACTATAAAAAAGTGATTTATTGGCACTGATTTGGCCTTCAGTCTGATGATCTAGCTAAGTGTATGATAATAAAAATATTTATTCTTTGGAACAAAGAAACTTTAAGAAATGTATTTGTAGTCTAGGTAAGGATATTTTAGCTTTACAATCACACATAACACTGTTTGCTGTTTTAAATGCTGATAAATCTGTAAACTTCTCACCTTTTCCCCTTATCTGTTTATTTGCAGAAAGGTTTTTCAAGGTCATATTGTGTATCATATTGATCTATAGTGGGACCTGAAACTCAGTGAACCAATGCTGTTACACACAGAGGTGTATAATATCTGACAAGCAGCCAGACATCAAAAGAAAGCAATACCTGGAAATCAGAAACACGATTATTATTTTGCTGGTTAACTTAGGAGAAAGAGATTAAATCTGAAGACAGGCAAAAAGCAAACAGATGAACACATCATACTTAATCTTTTTACTTAATTACTCATTAAGAATCTTTTCTGAAAGAAGAATCAAAATTCACCAGCAGTCAACTCCAACACCATCCTTACTGGGTAGATGGAGACGTGCCCCCAAGTCAGTGAAATAGATTTGTCTGAGGTGTTGAACCACCAAGGACACTGTGACATTTATGCGTGCTTCAGTCCCTGCAAGCTTTCTCAGGAATGCCTGCAACCCTATCAAGTGGTACACAGGCAGGATTTAGTAGCTTAAGTTGAGGATGATGCTTCAGGAAGATCCTTACTGAGCTGCTCACCTGTGCTACTGTCTATGCCTGTAGGGTCAGCATTTTGTTAGCCCGCTTTTAGTGATAGAAGGTTTCTTGTCTCTTCCTTTCCTGGATGCAAAGCAGCACATCTAAGGAGGATAATGTTTAGACTTTTCATATAAATCCTTAGCGGTTAGGACTCTTAATGTAACTCAACTCAGTCAGGTAAGGCAGTGGGAGTCCCAAATTGTTGATGAACTTTTAGGTTTCTGCATTGAATGGCCATAAAAATATCTATGAGGTACCCTGAGAGGAACTGGAGCAGCACATCCAGGTACTGTTTACTGACTGCCTCAATCTTGCAGTGTCAGGACCATGTTGTTTTATGCTTTTTCCAACAAATCTTATTTTATTTTTTTCAAATTTTAGCTTCAGAAGAGAAAGATTAGTGAGTGCTCATACTAAGTCATTCCCTCAAAACTGGAGTGTACCAGCAGATTCTGCAGACTATTAACCACTTTTAACACTTGGGCTGTGGGTGCTTAAGACTATCTCTGGCTTAGAGTGACTGCAGCCTTCGGTCCAGCTCCCGGGAAAATCTATGTGAGAAAGAGCAGGAAGAAGCTTTGGAGCTTTTCTTGGACTCATGAGCTGCTCTTGGGCTTAGACTTGGCTCGGGGTATTTGCCCATGCTAAATACAGCTTTTCCCAAGCCTTGTGCCATACTGGTCTGTGCCTATCTTTCTTTGATTTTCCTTCCCACAACCAGACACCTGCTCTACCATCACAGAGTCGCTTGGTCAACTGGGGCCATTGGCTGTTCCTGCTTGTAATCTCCTGACCTACTTTGTTCCCCTTGCTTGGTTACCATCGGCTAGGGCTTTTTTCTTCCCTGCCCACCTTGTTGCCCCTCAGCTCTAGACTCGCTTTGTCTTGCCAAGAAGCCCCACTTCTGCAGCTCACTGCTTGAAGGTGGCCAAATAATGAAAATGGTGCAGATCAGGTGCTTTCAGACTAACACAGCCATAAGTTGCAAGTCTGTCATTTGCAGGGAAGTACCCTAACCACTATGAGCTCTACTCACAGAACAAGTTATCAAGCAGCTTTCATTTTCCTTTGAAGAGGATGTCTTAGGATAAAGGTTTCTGGAGTCAGTTCAGAAATGAACCACCTGAACAAACATATGTACCTATACTGACAGAAAATTAGACAGTCCTGCAAGGGATCCCATGCTACTTCTCCTTCTCTCACAAGTTGTCGCTGTCATAGTAAATTCCAGCATTGGTTTCACTTCTCCTGTCTCAGACCTAGTTGGATGATATTGTGAAGCCTAGGCCCTCTGTCCATGGTCTCACTTGTTCAGTCATTCTATGAGTTTCACACCATCTACATGATAAATTTCCCACAGATCAAATTGCTTTGGAGGAGATGAGGCTAGGATTGTCTTTTTTGTAGGATGACAGTACTAAAAGTTTTCTATGCCTGGGAGATAGTGACAGTGATTTTCTCTTTTGTGTCCCTCAGAGACACAGAAAATTGTTCTCTGGAAGACAGTGAAAATATTAGTATAAAGCAGGTCTTGGCAGCACTGATACTGCCATGACATTAGTGACTGGTCACCACCCACAAATCTAGCTCAACTAGAAGCAAGGACATTACGCATGCATGGCCAGCTAGTACTTAAACTCACTGTCTGATAGCAGTTCAGGTGATACAGAAGACAAGACACAGAAACACAGATTACCTGCTACTGAGACAAAAAGCAGAACCGGGCTTTACTACCAAATCAATGCAAGAAGGCATAGTCACTGTGAACAGTGCTTGCCAGGCAAATCACAAGGTTAAAAATAAATGATCTTGCTGTGTTTAACTGAAAGTCATATGTGCAACTGTTTGCATATATCTGAAACTATATGAAATAATTCTCCTGTGTCTCTAAACTCCATCAGCAAAGCATAAATGTAATCAGGATTTAAAGTGTTAATCTGATGAGATAAAGCAGGGATTTAAATTTTTTTATTGCCTTCGTAACCACTGTTTCATGGTGGTTTTTATTTGCTGGATTTTGTTTGGTTTGGCTTCCAGTTCTTTGACAGGCATCTTAAGCATTTATCTTTTCAATTTTTTATGTACTGCCTTCCCAGGCAGCATAGCTGTGAAACCTGAAAAGGAAGAGGCTGCAGCATAAGAAAGAAGTATGAAAGAATTCCATTCTCTGTGTCATTCATGCCCTATATGTCAAATCTAACTCTCCTGAGTCTACCCTTGCAAATTAAACCAGGGGAAGACTGGAACAGTGCAAAAGAAGCTCTGTTCTCTTTGGTAGTCCTGGTGAGAAGACACAGTACAGTAGAGTAGATGTAGAATGTGTGCTCACTTTTTATCTGCCAACGGAGAAACTACTCACTGGTAAGACTGATGACATTTTTAAACGCAATTTAGGCTTTAATATGAAAAGAAGACAGTCCTGTGAGAAACAGGACTTCAAATACTACAAAAGAATAAAGACTTTTCATTGCTTTCTGTATATCCTCCCTCCTACTAAGTAAGCAGAAGGGTAGCAGATAAAAAGAAAATCTCCAGGACAGACCTGCTGCTTTATTTCACCGACGTACAAAGACACCACAATTCACATTAACTGAAGAGCTGAGTTTTGGTCAGGTCAGGTAGCTTGGGAGTATATATCACAACAAATTCCATGTTAAATTACATTTCTTCCATGTGAAATTAATCCATATTGATGTATATGGTTTGGAGAGCATTCTGCACTTGAAATAGACAGAGAAAGGGGAGCAGAAGCAGAACTTTAGTGAGCTAGACTAGGTGTTGAGTGATCTTTCTGAGAAAATAAGGGCTAGAAAAGGGTGGATTTAGACTGAACATTAGGAAAAGATTCTTAATATGAGCGTACTGGGACATCAGAACAGGCTGCCTAGAGAGGTGGTGGAGGCCCCATCCCTATAGACAATCAAGGTCATGTTTGATGAGGCTCTGAGCTCTTTTTGTAGGGGTGCTAGCATTTAGACATGCCTTCCAACCCAATGCATTCTATGAGTATATGATTCTAATTAATTTTAATTATTTAAATCCTAAATAAATTAACTTCATAGTATTTGTATAAATGACTGCGTGATTGCATGCTGCATGAAATATTAGTCTTCACATTTTCCCTACACTTCTTATATTTCAGTACATTGCCACTCTAGTAGCAGTATCACATCATGCCTATAAATAGAGAAAAGTAATTTTGTCATCTCAGCATTAGTATTTCTCTACAACTATTTATAAATAGTGTCTGAAGGGTTCACAATGACCAAATATCTCTCGTAATAACACAAATTTGAGGGAAACTTACTTAAATGAAGTAGAACATATTATATCATAGAATCATAGAATAACAATTTCTAAGGGACCTCAAGTATCATGTGGCCCAACCTTTCATAGTAAAAACACAGTCTAGATAAGATGGCTCAGCACTTTGGCCAAATTAATCTTCAAAGTATGCAATGCTGGGGAATCCACCACTTTCCAGGGGAGATTATTCCAGTGACTGATTGTTCCACTGGGAAAGTTTTCCTTTTCTGTGAGATTCTGTGATTCTGTGTAATTGTAATTTTCCCAGGTGTAACTTGTAGCCATAATCCTAATTGCTTCATACGAGACCATACCAAAAATATTTTCATTGTTTTGTTGTTCTGTCTTTAGTAAATGTAGCATTGGACTGGTAATGGTTTAAATAAACCATTAAGCCAAACTTATTATATAATAACCACAGTCATATGTCTTTTTCTTCAAGTTCCATTTATACTTTGAAAACCTACCTCTGCACTCTCAAAAATACATTATTTCCAATTAACATTTATGTTACTTTTGACTTTAGTCTTGTATATCTTTTTGACACATAATTACTCATCTGACATAAGAAATTAACTGAAAAAACTCCATATATAACAATTAACTCCACTATCTTATCTCATCTCATCTCAAGTCATCTCACCTCATCTCATCTCACTTCATCTCATCTCATAACTAAAACACCATATGACTTGACGTGCCAATTCCTGACATGCCTTGTTCCTTTTCTTTGTCTACTCAGTCATCTGAATTAAATTATGAGATATTTGACATGTGAAACATGGGCCTGCTGTCTGTAATTAACTGAACTCCTTTATAAATTATAGAACTTGTCTGAAGTGGGAAGGCATCAAATAATTGAGGATAGCAATGTGGTTTGTTAGATTGCTGGTGTGTATCCATAAGAGCATTTTTAGAGCTAGAAAGCTTTTGAAGTCAAAACCCAATATACTTGTTTCAAGTGAAGTCAACTTTAAGTCTAA
Source organism: Phoeniculus purpureus (assembly GCA_028565055.1). Lineage (NCBI taxonomy): Eukaryota > Metazoa > Chordata > Aves > Bucerotiformes > Phoeniculidae > Phoeniculus > Phoeniculus purpureus. The sequence goes on from JAOXOE010030602.1 coordinate 12,254, forward strand.
TAGGAAATAATTACATATTCTAAGATGTGTCTATTACATTGTGCTGTCTTGTCAACAGAGAGCAAGCCCACAGACCACTCATTTGCTGGAGCCTATTCAGACTGGAGTCTGAAGGGAAAAATAACCTAGAGTTTTAGCGAGCATATTTGTCTTTAGAAATTTCAAATTTCCATGTTTTATTTTTTTTTATTCAGTTTTCCATCTTTTCACAAAAAACCCCTCAGTTCTAAAACTATGCCCCCAACTCAGTCAGGACTAGTGTCTCTAAAAAGATGCTCCCAAATGTTTAGAAACCATGAAATTTTTAATTTAGAACTTTTCTTTTCAAAAAGACACTATTATTTGAGAAAAATTCACATTCCATTAAACATACTAGAGTGTAATCATTCCAACTTGCACAACCGTTCTCTCTGCATTGGCCAAATAGAAAATAAAATTACTTAATTCTTTAAAAATGATTGAAGACATTTATTGCTGAAGGAAGTCAAGCTATAAAATTTGTTTCTCCAGTTGCATAGAATCACAGAACATTAGGGATTGGAAGGTATCTCGTCTAGTCCAATCCCCCTGACACAGCAGGATCACCTAGACCAAGTCACACAGGAACATATCCAGGTGGGTTTTAAATATCT
>JAOXOE010030603.1:0-12884 GCA_028565055.1 Phoeniculus purpureus
TGTAAGCTGGAACATAGGAGGTTCCACATCAATATCAGAAGGAACTTCTTCCCAGTGAGGGTGACAGAGCACTGGAATGGGAGATTGTGAAGTCTCCTTCTCTGGAGATGTTTAAAACCCACCTGGATATGTTCATGTGTGACTTGGCCTAGGTGATCCTGCTGTGGCAGGAGGATGGGACTAGATGATCTTTTGTGTTCCCTTCCAATCCCTGATGTTCTGTGATTCTGTGATTTCACATAATTTGATGTTAATGATAGACAGTGGAACAAATTCTCTTATGAATTGGACAGGGATTTGTCAGGGAGAAACTTTGCTTGCCTCTGTCATGGATTGCATCGTAAACTACTTAACACGTTATTCAGAATGGAAATCCTTAGTAACGTGTAGTTTTCTGATTCATCCTTGCAGGCATTGCGTCTTACTACATAAAAGCAACACCCAAAGAAATTAAGCCAAATCAAGAGAGTAATCTTTTATTGTTGACTATCTGCTCCCAAAGAGCTTTTATGTTTTTATTTAGATAAGGAACATGGAATATTGTTGCTGTTCCAAGGTTATTTTAGTAGCAATTTCAAGAAAACGCTAACAAACAGCCTGGAACTATAGAAATGCTGCATACAGTTTTCTTGTAATAACCATAAATATTAGAAAGTATTATTTTAGTTTTTCTACAATACTGTAGACACTTTAGATCATAACAATATAAAAGACTTGCTGCCCCTCAGCTAAGAAACACAGTAACTTGTTCATGGAGGTAGATTGCTGCAGTGCGCAGTTGGGTCCATCATTTCAGCTCAAACAGATAGGAAGACTAAATTGCAGTTATATAAGGTGACTTGTTTCAGATAAAAATCAAAGTTCAACAATGTTATGAACAAGAATAAAGATTACTTCATATTTATGAGATTTATTGTGCATTAACAGAAGGAATGCATCAAATACAAGGTAAGAAGGGAGTGTAAAATGAGACTTCATGAAAGATATTATGCATTTTGTGCCTCAGGCTTATAGTCTTTTACTTCTATAAATTGTTACTGACTTAGTAACATTTCTGTAAGCTTTCTATTTCTAACTAAATTCTGTGAATGCGTATAAACTGCGGTAAAACAAATGCTGCGTGCAGGGAGATTTAAGTAGAATGCAGAGCTTGGTTCTTCAAATTAATTTTTTTTTTTTTTTTCAGGAAAGTAGGCTCATCACACCTGTTTGTTAAGGAACGTATTTATGAGTTTCTCATCCATGACCCTGTTTTAAGTTTTATTATGTCCAACTGTTCTTTTCCTCATGAAAATAATGCTATCTGGAAATCATTATTTTTTCTTTTACATGTCTTCAACTGGTTTAGGTAAAACTACAGACAGTCACTAAGAAGTGGAATGCATCTAAAAGATGTCACACAAGTAGAATAGATCAAAATATATTTCATACAAACTAATTGTTTTTGAATTTGATAAGCATCAGTGATTTTAGTAGGAAATGGAAAAAGCAGGGAATTCGTTAAATTAATTATTATATTTAATACAGCTAAATAGTGAAAAGATGTTGTGTAGTAGCTGCATTTCAGAGCTGTGTGTAAGGAAATAGAGCATCTACTGTTACAGCTGAAGAAACTGGTGGACTTTGAGCATGTGAAATTCTTTTTCATACGGAAAATACAAGCTCATACCAGTAAATTAAATTAAAAGTTTCCTGTTTTATGATCTAACATACTTATAGCTGTAGAGCTCTGACAACTGCCATTGTTAGCTATTGTCAAGATTGTATTTAGTACAGAGCTTTTTCTGATACAATGTGATTAACTAATGCTTTATATCAACCCCTAAATTAAAATGATCACACACCAGAAAGGAAGGGTTTCCTTTCTAGATGACTTAGATAAAAACATGCTTCATGTTTAATGCAGTGTAGTTACGAGGATTGGAATGTGTACGTTTTTTTCTGTTTAAATTTTATTTCAAGAGTGTATTTGCTATTTGGTGAAGATGCTAGAAGTTATCTTAGTTCCCATTATTAGTATAATTATTTGCAGACAGATTTCTCACTATTTCACTTTTCATTTGAACATTAGGGGATCCAATGCATTGTTTTGAAAGACTGGAGATTAAGGTATGAACAAGAGAAAGTTTAGACATAGTGAGCATGAAGAAAAGAAACATTCTAATTCAGTAAAGATCTCACATTTTTGGAAAAAACATCAGTTAGAGATAAGCATTTTCATCTTCATTAAAGCCTCCTCCCCATAATCTTTGTAAAAGAACTTCAACAGTTTGACAGAAGTTAATAAAATATTAAACTTTTGTAGATCAAAAACCTGAAAAAAATTCAAGTGATCTTATTTTCATAATTTTACTAACAAATCTTGTGTGATTAGTACAAGTATGTATTAATAGTCAAGTATATGTTTGACATTATGAATTCTTACTCAAAGAAATAAATCATTTGATGGTTGTCCCATGTTCTAATGTCATTACCTATTAATTTATATTTTGTTCAATTGCTTTTAAGAGCCATTTGGGTTTTGATTGTGATTTAGATGTTTTGCTGAAGATTTTGCTGAAGATTTAGATTTTGCTAATACAGATTCTGAAGCAAATAATTATCTAGCAGCTCGAGACCCCAAATGTGATCTTTGCTGAGACAAACTGAAACATAACTTATGAAGAAAGATAATTCTCTAATTTTTCCATAAATGCAAAGATTCATGGTTTGATAAAAGCTGTACAAAAAAAAAAAAATTGTCTTACAAAACTTGGATGAAGAAAAAACAATTCCATAGTCTTGCTGTAAAAGAAAAATTAGAAGATCCAAGTAGATCTAATTCAGAATATTTCAGCTTCCAGTTGTAGGTTAAAATGAGTATGTCTCAGAAAGAGGAGACCTAGAATGCACTTTATTGGGAAAAAAAACCCAAGCCTGTAGCTGTGTACTTACTCCATTATTATTCTTGTCCTATTAGCTTTCATGCAAAGCAATCCATTGGTTAAGAGAGTAAGACTTTTGCTAAAAGAACAAAGTGAGAACATGCACTAAAATATGAAAAAGTGCCTGACTGCAGAGGTGGTGAAGAGAAAAAAAGCTATTAAAAAGTTAGACCTGCAATGAGCTCCCTTCACTTGAATAATTAGAATGAAAGATCCCACCTGAGATTCTGGAAAAAGGTAAAAACTGAGTGCCATTCATGTGGAAACAAAGCTATGTATTTCCTATGTGTGTTTCCTCAATATTTTTTAACATTCTTTGTTCTGTTAAGCCACAGTGTGGTTAATTTTGTTGTTCAGTAACTACTACTATTTATAAAGTTTTAGAACAGTGGGGATGATACTGTAAAACCTGGAAAAATAAGGAATGCTCTGACACTCTTTTTTAATTTTTAGAAGGTAGGCATATTTTATTTACAGCCTGTTGGATGCACAGAGACCATCCACCTGTCATGCATGCCAACCACAGCAATTGTACCACTTTTGTACATGTGTATTCAGTACATTTCTCTGAAAAGCTATGTGTATGCATCCTGTTTTCTGGGAGTAATTGTAATATTTTAATAGTCACTGAACAAACTCCAAAGGATTCACAAAGTCCTCTTAGGGCCTTTTGGAAGGTCTCTGTTGATCTTTAGCAGCATCTGATTATCATTTGAGGAGTAATCTTTCTATGAACCTTTAGATGTCTTCTCTGAATATGGTCATTATTTCAATTCCTGACAGTTTGGAACTTCTTGTTGACTAGCAGCTAACTTGGAATAGACTGCCTAGAGAGACTGTAGAGTCACCTCTACAATGTTCAAAACCCTCCTGGACATAGTCTAGTACAATCTGCTCTAATGAACCTATTTTAACAGGAGGTTGGGACTAGGTGTACCAGAGGTCACTTCCAATCCCTACCAGTCTGTGATTCTAAAATGTTGTGCATTAATTTGCAAAGGAGAAAATACCACTCATAAAACATAACACTTGGTAGAAACCAAGCCAAATGGTAGCAGACCTGCCAGCGCTGGAACATCCAGAAACCGCATGTGCTTAGGACCTGCTCAGTCATATTAATACCTCTAGTCTGATGCATATCAATCTTGATACCTCAAGTCTGATGCACATTACAGAAGTAGATACTATTTAGAAAATTGTTTCCTGTTAGCAGATTTGGTAGGTATTCTGTGGTTTAGAGAACTAATTGTTTGTTTTGTTGTCAGCACTGGAAAAGCAGGATTCTAGAACAGCAAGGAGAAAAATGTAGTATTGCATTTGAACAAATCTGTATGGTTTTTATTATTTTAATTTTTTTCTAGGTGTTAAGTGAGTCTCGCTACAATAGACACAGAGTTATATGCAAAGGTACATAAAGAGATTATTTGAAGACTAGGAATGGGCATACCTGGTAATTCCTCTTCACTGCATAATGACACAGCTTGTAATGTTAGGTAGTAGTCCCCTTGAAGTGGGTCCAAAACCCACACTGAATTGAGAATGTTAATTATGTTACAATCAAGAAGAATACTCTTTTTGGTATATGGGGAAATTGAATTTTTGTTTTATGTATTAGAAAAAAAAATGTTGAGCAAAACCAGATATCTTCTGGATGATCCAACCTTTTCTCCAGGGAACTACTAATCTGAAATGCAGAACACTAGTTTTGTAGTTCCTGTGGCAATACGTTGTTTCCATCTGCAGCACAGCACAACACAGCAATCTGGTTTCTAAAAGTAAGCTGTTCTAGGAGGATATAAATAATGCATTAGAATCACTACTAGATGAATCTTTCTGGATTGAAATCTGTTAATCTATGGAATGTATCTATATTTAGAATGGTATTAACCACTGTGTGAATGACTGCCTTTTGGGTTTCTTTTGTTCTAAAGGTATCCCACTTCCCTTTAGTTTAAGCATAAATATAGCATCAACTAGTGCAGTGAAACTATTTTTACACAAATATGTGATCAGTACTGAATGTTAAAGATACATGCTAAAAAGTACAGTATGTTACCCAACACAGTGGGCACAGAATGTGATGAGGATCTCATGCGATTAACTTGATCCACTGTTAGTAAAGTGCAATCTCGCTTTTTAGTGGAGAGCTGCAGCACATCATGGATAGTTACTCAGAGTGCTGAGATGGGCTCTGCATGTTTTGTGGACTGAACGTCTGTAAATATATAGGACAATAGCAATGGAAGACCTTACTGAACTATCTAGAGGCACATTGTATGCACTCTCTCTTTTGGTTTGTCTATACTGGTATTTCAGCACTTTCAGCTGCAAAAATACATTTTTCTCCTGCTTCAAAAATGCAGTTTTTATTTAGCATTTGTAATCTCAACAAATCCAGTGATGATGTTAGATGACATTCAAGTATCTGTTTGTCCTAAGTTTGCAGCAGTTCATCTCTTTTTGCTTTTCCATGCAGTACACAGGGTAATACATCACAAGTCTTTGGACCACTGCAGTTGCTTCTTTGAAATCTCTTGTATATCTTCTCATCATTGTGTCTTAAATTTTTTTATCTGCACTTTAACACAGGTTTTTTTCCTGTTTGTTTCCCATCAGCCTTCAGTCATTTTTCAAATATGGTGCCAGTCAAATTCCACTTGTGTTTGGATGTTGAAGATGGAGGTTAGGAACTGATGTTGGGATGTGAAACAGAGAGAGGGAGAATACAGATAGTCTTCTATTTACTTGGCTCTGTGTTTCTACTTTTAAGAGAGAGGTAAATTAACACATATTAGTAAAAAGCAAACTGACAATTTCTGTGGTTTATGCAATGACGTTCTCCGTATTTTCCGATGATCCTAGGAATTTCTCTAAGGAAAGTCACCTAATTTAACATGAAGAAATAATGTTGAATTTTTTTTAGAGAGCTTCAGTGTTTAGTGTCAAAGTTATTCAGAAAATTACAACGCTTTGTCAAAAGTTCTTTCAACAAACTACGCGCTGGGTGTATTCTTCTTATCATTGCCAAAAGATGAACTTTCATGATTAAGAGACTGTTGGCACAAAATTTATCTTCTAAGGAACATTCTTCTAGAAGCTCACTGTGAGTTCCAGGCACCTACTATTTTACAGGATATTCCTTTTGTCAAACTTTGTAACCAAGCTAGATTTTTGGCACCAGACAAAGTGAAAGGTATGAGACTATCCTGAGTCTTGTGTCTTTCTGCAGAGTTCCTACTAGCGACTCTGTTTTGGTTGTCTGAAAAATGCCAGCGTGTAAGAATGGTGGGCTGGCACAGTGAATTATCAACTGAACCAGAACTTTTCAAGAATTATATTTTGCCCTTGCCAGGCATGAGCAGCAAGGACAGTATTAAACTTGCCTTGTCGGTGATATGCTATTGCAACATAGTTGCATGAATTACTTTCTAGACAATTTGAACAGTTCTTTGTTCAGAATACCAACATAATGCCAAACTATGCCACTATTAATTATCTTTTTAGTTTAAATCATAGTGTGAGTAGGCAATGTTTGGCAGTGGTGTAGTCTTACAGTGGCTTAAAAGGAATCCTCATACAATTACAGCCACAGTTGTCTGCTTCCCTCATGTTGTCTAACTTCACAGTGCCCTGATACAGAGAGTAAGAGATGCAAAACCTAAACAGTTCTACGTTGATTTAACCCATTACATTAGCTCATTTAATTGAGTAGGTTGCTGCAGCCAACATAAGACTATTGCTGAAACTGTGTTGTTTGAGGCAAGAAAATGTTAGCTGATAGGTCAGCTGTGGTATAATATGAAAGAATGGCTTTGTTGTTGTGTTAACTGTACATTTGTTTCATATTCTTAACAATCTGGCTAGAAAATATGCCAATGCTAGTGTTTTGGTCATTTGTCGTTATACATTTTCCTATCAGCAAATCGTCTTCACTTGATGGATGTTTCTTGCGATGACTATAACAATATAACTCTTAGTGGAAATGTATAAGACATTATCCAAAATTGATTTTGCTGTTAATGGAATTAAGCTGAGGGGTTAGCACATAACAACAGTATATTGATACCCTGGCTCTGTAACGTGACACTAATTGATCTTATATTTTCATTTATTTTTAAGATGGACATTTGTATCTGCTTTGGGGCTTTTATGGCCTTGCATATGTAGTGTATTTAGTAATCCATATTTAAATAATCAATTCTTCTAACCTGGCATGTCCACTGTCTGCAGTGTAGTCATGAAGTTTGCTTCTTGGCTCTGTAGCTGTAGAAATTACTGGCTTTAAGGTGTGTTGTTTACTGGGGATTTTTTTGAGAAGGTATGCTTTTTCAGCAGCATCTCATTCAGATAATGTTTCATCATTCAGAAAAATAGAACTCTGAAAGTAAGTGTTCTACATGGTATACAAAATCTTAAAATACCAGTACCATGGAAAGAAGCATGTATTGAACCTTCTTGAGAACCATTTATGTGGATGAATTTGTAAAAGATATACAGATATGTGTTTAATTAATCCTCACTGGGCAAATCAGAGACCTTGGTTCCAGCTGTCTGTTCTATTTCAGTAATGAACAGTAATTGACAGCAATCGTTTTACAAAGCACTTAGGCACGAGGAGCAACCTGTTCATTTAGTTATATACAACCCTGTTTCCACAAGACACTATAATCTTGGGTTAAAAAAAAATGGTCATGGCAACAAATGCCAAAACTAGATTACAAACCATATTTTCAGTTATTCCAGTGTTTCTTAAGAAACTAATGTCTGTGGAATACTTTTTAATTTACACCCACTAATGCCAGAACAATAATTAGGAGCATCCTACCTAGTAGTTGTACTTGGGTGACCAGTGTGCTGATAACTTTGTAATGAAAGTCTGAAGATGTACCCTGAAACTGAACTTACTTCTCCAGAGTCTGGGAAAGAGACATTTGCATTCTGTTTGCCTAAATGCCTACTTCTGTGCTAAATGTAGCCTAAGTGAACATGGCAGTACATCACAAACATTAACTACTTTCTGCAAGTGCTTTTAAAACTAATCTGAAATTATAGGAGTTACTGTATTTTATTATTTGCTAGAAGAAAAAATGTTCACTTTGTTTTAAGGAATTTGAGTCAGTGGCATTTTAATTTTATCTCTGCAGAAAAATTTTAATGTCATTGCAATTTCTGAAAATTAAAAATATGCTTGAATAGACTATGTCCTGGAAATACTGGCATAGCTTTAGCTAATGTACTGTCCCATTAATAACAACTGCATTACATAATGGCCTGCTACACTCTTGTATTCTATTAAGAATGTGTTTGTCATGCTCTTGCTTTTTTCTCAGAAGAAAAGATTTCCAAAACATGGCCCACTGCTTTAAGTTCATTGGCAAAGTAGCAAAAGGTAGTATACAGCAAAAGTATTTCAGTGCTACGCAGTTGACATAGAATATTGCTCTAGCAATAATGACAAATTATAATGATGTCAAAGATATAGGTATCAACAATTCCATGATTGAAAGTACAAGGTATTGCCAGTACATTAAGGCTAATTCTTGTGCTTGCTTCATTCTCCTCATAAGAAGGACTTGGTTTTGTCTTTATTTCATCATACTGCGTTAGACATTCCTTCCATGCTTACAAGAATAATATCATATTCTTTTTTCTGATAGTGTTGTTTGGAAAAGCCTGTTCTGTATCTCAACAATAGCTGTTATCACAGATGATTCGTAGCCCACAAATTACATTATTTACTGCGCTACATACACTTGCTTATGCTAGTCACAAGTTCGAAGAAAGAGAGGACAGAAATGAAGTAGCAATGTACCAGCGCACAGTGTGTAGTCACACTAATTACACAGTGATGGTGCCTAAGAGCCAAAGAATTATAAGAGTTCCCCATAAAAACTGCTATACGGTTTGCTTTAAATATTGATAAATTCATACTAAACCATTTGGTTTGTAAGCAGCATTTTGCTTAGCATGAAGCTTTTCTGTAGAAGTGATTTGCAGCATTTTCCGTGAAAGCTGTAGGTAGCAGAGTGTCCCAGCATATATGTTGTTTCAGATGAGTTCTGAAGTGCTAGGTGCTTTTCACTACAGGTAAATTCAATAATCCCTGCCTCATGGGAATGCGGATTACTTTCAGTGTTGATTCAGTAGAAGAGAACAGCCAACAGGAAGGGTGAAGATCAACTGAAGTAAAAATGGGAGAAACAAAATTAGGTGCTTAACCTTGCGTATGGCAAAGCTCATGATCGACTGAATTCAGTTAACAAAATTAGAAATAAATAGTGGCTGAAGTAGGTGCTGTGGAGACTGGTAGTTAGACCGCTCAAGGAGATTCCAGTGAAAGAAAATTTTTTACTGACTCGTGGAATCAAAAAAACACGTTATGGTGAGATTAGAAATGTTGACAGGCAAGGGATTGTGAGATAAGATTTACATTAGTAATCCTAATTCAAACTTAAATTATATGTGATGCAAAGGTTAGTAGGTTATGCTGTTCAGGCAGAGTGTTTCCTTTGAGAACACTGAGCACAGCATAGGTAATTCATCCGGAGCAGTAGTAATCCTGGGGTATTTCAATGGTAAAATTGTTGAAAAATCTGCAAGTGGATTCTCCAACCATGCTGAAAAGGCACTTCAGTTCTTGCTTGTGTAACCATTGTGTCTGACCTGGCCAGTGCTGATCTCATGTCTGATAAGCTTTTCTCAGGGACCAAACTGAATTCTGCACATGTTTCTGGGTTTCTTTGCTGTCCTCTCTGGCATCACAGGATTATTAGCATGAGTGTACTGAAGGCTACATACAAGTTGATTCCGTGGTTTACACCAGGAAAGAGCATGATGCAGGCCCATCTGAAAGCTACTGCATGAGTCAACATGAATCCAACCCTCAGATGTTTTCACCATTTCTGTAATTGGGTTCATCATGCAGAAGTGTTTGAGCTAACCCAGCACAGAAGAGTCTCTGATGTGCTAAATTTAATTCTTCACACCATATGAAAGTGGCTAGACTGCTCATTTGCCTAACTGCTGCTGAAAGCTTAAGATCAGCTTTCATGTGGTTCTGTGTCTGTTCTCTGAGACTCGCTAGATAGAAATGAGTGTGCACAACCAGAACAGACATCCCAGAAACAGATAGTTGGCTGTGGAGAATGCAAGATCAGTCCCCATGGGAATGGCATTGATTTCTCAGATTCTGGGTTAATGAGTAGTCTTTGCATTTTGAGGAGTAACCTTATACTAGATTTGGTGCCAGTAAGAAATGTTTCAAACAGGTTATGCTGATTAAAGCATGCATGGAGTACAGATCTCTAGACAGGTTAATAGTTTCCTTCCAAATATTGTCTGTCATTGATTTTTCTTCCTTTTAGTTTGTCAGGTTGTCATTTTTGCTTTCACCTTTCAGTAAAAATCTAAAATTTGTTTTAGGATCTGTGGCATTGGAAAGGGCAGTCTGTGGACCTCTTGTCTTATTACTCTCAATTTTAGAATACTGGGCTAGGGTATCTAGAGAGTTGTTCTGTCCTGTTTTGTATAATTCTAAGACCTTTTACCACTGCAGACTGCATTTCCACTCTGCCCTAGTTTAAATAGGTCTAGGTCAAGCACTTAGACATCCTGGGTATATACTTACTGAAGGAAGGCTGAGGAACCATCATCTGACCTGAAGCCTGGTGACCCTGCTTAGCGCTCACTTCTCCCAAAGCGTACTAGTTTTGTCCATCCTGCAAATCATTTGGCTCTGGGTCAGACCCCCAGATGGTGCCCTGCAGTCTGAAGGTGTAATCAAATGTCTGATTTGTCAGGTCAGAGTGGCTGTATATGCTACAGCATGCTGGTGTTGTGATATATTCAGCATGAAATAATGTGTAGGTATTGCACGTCTTGAATTTATGGCCAGAATATACAGGATCACAGAATCACAGAACATCAGGGATTAGAAGGGAACACAAAAGATCATCTAGTTCTATCCTCCTGCCACAGCACGATCACCTAGGCCAAGTCACACATGAACATATCCAGGTGGGTTTTAAACATCTCCAGGAAGGAGACTTCACAACCCCCCTGGATAGCCCATTCTGGTGCTCTGTCACCCTCACCGGGAAGAAGTTCCTTCTGATATTGATGTGGAACCTCCTATGTTCCAGCTTACACCCATGTCCCTAGTCCTATCACTAGATGACATTGAGAAGAGCCTGGCTTCATCCTCCTGACACCCTCCTTTCACATACTTATAAATGGATGATATTAGAAAGGCAAAACCTGAAGTTATATAAAGGAATAATGTCATACTTCCCTTTCCCACATACCACAGTATACTTTTTTTTTTACTCTTCTTGATTACTACTTGGTTCCCCTTTGTGTAAAATCATTCTGGCATAAATAATTTATGCATAATAATAATAGAATGCAGTGCTTCAAAGCACTGATCACAAGGGTCAGATACAATATGATATAAAAGAAATATAGAGTGGTTTGCGTTGGAAAGTACCATACAAATAACCCTCTTCCACTAGACAAGGTTGCTCAGAGACTCATTGAACCTGACCTTGCGCGTGACCAGGAAGGGGCCATCCACAACTTTTCTGGTCAACCTGTTCCAGTGCATCACCAACCTCACAGTAAATATTATCCTTCTTGTACCTCGTCTTAAACTACCCTTTCAATTTAAAACCAATACCTCCAATCTGTACACTTCCTTTTCAATCTTTCCTGTAGGCTCCCTTAAGTACTTGAAGGTTGCTAAGTCTTCATGGAGCCTTCTCCAGGCTGATCGACCCCAGCTCTTGCAAGCTGTCTTTGCAGGGGAGTTTCTTCGGACTCCTAATCATCTTTGTGGCCCTTTTGTAGAGCCATTCAAGCAGATCTGTATTTTTCTTATGCTAAGGGACCCATGGCTGAACACAGTGCTCAGGGTGGATCTCACCTCCGTTGACCTACTGGACACATTTCTTTTGATGTAGCCCAAGATATGATTGGCATAATAATCTGCGACTGTACAGTGCCAGCTCATAGTCAGTCTTTTATCTGTCAGCACCTCCAAATACTTCTCCACTGGGCTGTTCTCAAACTATTTGTTGCCCAGCCTGTGTCCCCATTTAGGTTTGCCCTTATCTTGCACTTGGCCATGTTGAACTTAAGGAGCTCACATGGGTCCATCTTTGTCAACATCCATCTTGATGGCTTGTGCTTCCTTTAGAGTATCAAGCATACACAATGTGATGCCATCTGCAAACATTCTAAGTGCACTCAATTCCACTATCCATGTTTCCAACAAAGACATTGAGCAAGTTGAATACATTCAGGACTATTGCAGGCTGAACATGGCCAGCAGTGAAACACACTCCTTTCCTCTCACTCAGTTCTCTCTCATATGGGGAAAGGGGGAAATAGAATCAAGATAGTGACAATTTAATAGGGAAAGTAAAAGCTGCAAGTGAAACTAAAAGATGCATTTATTCATGCCTTCCTATCCACAAACAGATGTCCAACCACTTCTTGGGAATCAGGACGTCAGCACACATCATTGTTGCTTTCACAGAGACATGTCATAACCACAGATATCCCCCCTTGCTCCTCACCTTCCTAAGAATTTATTCTCAAGTGACATCCTGGCATTAATAGGGGTAAGCCCTGGTCTGACCAACCTAGTAGCTTTTTACAATGGAGCGACTGCATCAGCAGACAAGGGAAGAGCTATGGATGCCATCTATCTAGGCTTCTGCAAAGCCTTTGAGACATGGTCTCCCACAACATAGAATCATAGAATCATTAGGGATTGGAAGGGACCGCAAAAGATCATCTAGTCCAATCCCTCTGCCATGGGCAGGGAAATCCCACCCTAGATAAGGCTGGCCAGAGTCTCATCCAGCCTGGTCTTACACACCTTCAGGGACGGGGCCTCAACCACCTCCCTGGGAAACCCATTCCAGGCTCTCACCACTCTCACACTGAAGAACTTCCTCC
>JAOXOE010030604.1:0-12883 GCA_028565055.1 Phoeniculus purpureus
GAGAAGCTACGCTGAAGAATTGAAGAATTCACCAGTCTGCAAACAGCCTGGGTGCTGCTGTACTGCAGACAGGGGTGATGCATGAATAATAGAGAGGGTGGTGGTACTCGTCTCTACTTGACTGACATGCTCTTTTCCTGTAGATCTCTGATGTGAAAAAAGAACCAAGGACCAATACGATTGTATTTTTCTCCGAATATGTGATGGCATTTGGGACACAGTTTATAGTCTGTGTGCACTAACTTGCTTAACCTTCTCTTCTGTATACAGTTAATAGAGTTAATAAACCCCTTTTCAAGTTTCCCTAAGCTATCAATTGTCTGGCAAATTTATCTGAGACCTCATCGAGACCTAACTGCTTTGTTTTCTTTTCCTTTATCTTTAATTGCAGTCTTAAACCCACCACATTGATCAAAACAGTGATCCTGATAGCCCAACATTCTGGCTCCTAGTTGTACAAAACACAAGTCTCTTAACTTTCTGTTAGCCTTTACTTGTATGAAATCCTGGCATTCATACTGATTCGTCAGGAATGGCAGAGGGTCCACCTCCACCTTGAACAGTAGTCTGCAATTTAAACCAGAACGCCTGAATTTGCCTTTGAACCTGCAGATACTGTACAACCTCCTGTAGCACAAGTTTCCGTTCCCTTGAAATTGCCTGCTTTCCAAAGAAGCATTTTCCTTTATTATATTTTGGTTCCTACTACTTTCATTGAAGATCTCATGGGTCTTGTCTTCTGTGATCTGGTGAACACCTTCCTCATGCATTTTGTGCCTCATGCATATTCTACCTACACCTTCTCGTCACTAAACTGAAGATTTCCAGCCTTTCAGCAAATTGCATCCAATCCTATTGATTTATTGACAAGACTTTCAGCAAATGTCATCTCATTCTGGTGACTTATTGACATCTAACATGGTTATTTATTCTAAAACTTGCTATATACTTGCAGCAATTTTCTCTAGCATTGCTGTATTACCTGGTATATATAACATTAGCATTTTCCCAAACATATAGTTCATTTTTCAGTTGATTCTCTGCCTGGCTTCCTGCTTTTGATGTGAAAGGTTTTTAAGATCAGTTTGAGCATTCTTTGGTGTCACAGTTTAGCACCAGATTAGCCTACAAAACTATAGTCTGCCCAACCGTGCAGAATGAAATGTCCTCCCACCTCCTGTGGGGGGAGAAAATAGGTAAACACACTTCTGGAAACAAGAACAACCCCAGGTACCAGTATAGTTTGGGGACTGACCTGTTGGAGAGCAGTGTACGAGAAAGGGACCTGGGGGTCCTGGTGGACAGAAGGATGGCCATGAGCCAGCAATGTGCTCTTGTGGCCAAGAGGGCCAACAGCATCCTGGGGTGAATCAGAAGTGTGGTGGTTAGCAGATCAAGAGAGGTTCTTCTCCCCCTTTACTCTGCCCTAGTGAGACAACATCTGGAGTCTTGTGTCCAGTTCTGGGTCCCTCAGTTCAAGAAGGACACGGAGCTGCTGGAGGGAGTCCAGCGCAGGGCAATGAGGATGATGAAGGAAGCAGAACACCTCCCTTATGAGGAAAGGCTGAGGGATCTGGGTCTCTTTAGCTTGGAGGACAGATGTAGCAGGATGAAGCACGTGCACCTTCTATTTCTCAGCCAACCCAAAACTCGATGTTTTTCATTTGTAAGATTAGCAAAAGGAGAGAAGATTGCAGGTTAAGCCATTTGGCAGCTTGTTCATCTTAACTGGAAGATCTCAGGCACAGTAACCTTTCAGACCCTCTGTGATTTATGTCCAGGTTCCACCAACCTCAGGATTAGACCATCTAGAAACATCTTCTTTGGCACCATGACCACCTGTGGATCCAGCACTGTCCTGGTTGTGGGTTGTAGGAACCAGCAAAACGTGAGAGAACCCATTCCATGGGGGTGTGGATGGAAAACGTAGAATGGGTTGTTTGCAACCACAAACATCCCTCGTGATGTGATGTCAAAGCAAGGAGTGTGTTTCTAAAGCAGGGATGGAGTGAAACAGGCTGAAACCCCCTGGTTCATGCTAACTCACTGCAGAGGCAGCCACGTTTCTGTGCTGCACTGCACTGAACTCTGTAGCAGATGGTGGAGGAGGCGCTGTCTGGCTGCCCTTGGTTTGAGCAGCCTCCCAGAGCACTTTCTCCTGTAATTCCCTGAACGGATGCACAATCAGCACTGCCCTAGCAGGTGGTGGGCTTGTGAACAGAGCACTTAGACATTGCCTAGTGATGCCCCAACACACACTCGAGTCCTGCCTTTCTGTGCAAGTGTCTTGCTCTCCTCAAGTTTCTAAAGAGAAATGAAATCATTCAGTTTTGCAGTGGTGGTGAAAGAGATGCTCAGACCCTTCAGTCCAGTCTGTTGGGTTTGTGTCTCTGCACAGTCCCTGGTAGTGTCTAGACAAGCACCTTCAGCAGTCCTGTAAACTGAGTATTTAAGTGTGTGAGATAACCAGTGTCTTTGTGAACACGAATCCCAGGCATTCCACAATCATGTGTTCCAGGACACAAAGGGTGTGCTGCCTGGGCAAGGTTGAACCACCAAAGAGGACACAAGTGCCAGTGCTTCTGCAGGCACTACACTAGTTAGAAGTTACATCACGGTGTCCTTCAAGACCACCTGAGGTAGATATAGGAGCCCACCTGAGAGGAAACCCCCCCTCAGCACTGAAGGAGGGAAACCAAGGGCCAAGGAAATAGGCAAGGTGAGGGTCTGCCTGAACATCCTCTCCTTCAGAGACGGTCCTAAGGGGGTGACTGACTGACCTCACGTGCCAGAGCAAACCAGACTGAGAAGCAGCAGCTGTGACCCGGCCAAAAAGGAGTAAGAAACAAGCCCAGACTACACTGCCCTGTGACCGGCTCACATCCAAAGCTTCCCAGATTGGAGTGCGGACTGGGATACTGGGTTCTGGTTTGAGCTGCCCTCAAGCAGAGATGTCAGGACTGCTGGCTAAAGGCTTTAATTTTTTACTGCAATGCCGCTGGCTGCCAAATCAGCTGAGCTGGGAAAACAATCTATAATTGACTACAGAAGCATGAGGTTATAATGATTTACCCTTTGTCTGAAGCACACACGTACCCTCTGCCAATTAGCCAAAAGTTAGGGAGGTTTTTAATGAGAATACCTCCAGAGGGAGGAGGCACTTGGGTGGGGGGACTTGTGACTGAGAATCACCGCCCTAGTCCAAGTTGCAAGTCATAGGAGCTTGAGGTCTAGTGGTGCAAAAAGAAGGCACAGTGCAAATGAGCATGAAGCGTGCAGCTTCCCAGCAGGAAATGGGAGGCAGCCTGCCACGTCAGAGACTGGATCTGGCAGGTGGGGTTTGGCTGCGGGGTTGTAGGCACGGCGCTGTGCTCCGATTCCCTGACGTCACACAGCACCCCGACACTGCAGCTCATGGCAAGCAGAAGCAGAGAGAGTGATGGACATCTGTCCTCGCCCGCAGGAAATCATGAGGTTGCTGACTGAGACTTGGGCCAGTGTCACAGTGAGTTCTGCATTGGGATGAGACCAGCTGGCTGGAGTAGATACGTCTTGGAAGCAGCCAAATGGAGCTTCCTCTGCACGGAACAACTGAATAACCCTTCTCCACTAGATGATCTTTCGAGGTCCCTTCCAATCCCTAATGATTCTATGATTCCACAGAACCTCAAAAGTGAAGGACCCTGGGGTGAGTAGTCTCTTGCTGAACACAGGTACAAACACAAGGAAATCACTTGGAAGTGCCAAACCACACGCAGTGTCTTGGAACCCAGGGAGGAGACAAAGGTTCTGCTCCTCCTCCCATCCCTCCCATTTCACTCTCCATCACTCCCAGCTCTGCTGCTGTATCTCTTCCCTTGTGGCTGCTGAACCTCAGTGTCTCCTTCTCTGGAGACGTTTAAAACCCACCTGGATGTTTTCCTGTGTGATGTGGTCTAGGTGATCCTGCTGTGGCAGGGGGATTGGACTAGATGATCTTTTGAGGTCCCTTCCAATCCGTAATGTTCTGTGGTTCTGTGACTGAATCTAGGGGATCCTGCTCTGGCAGGGGGATTGGACAGGATGATCTTTCGAGGTCCCTTCCAATCCCTAATGTTCTGTGGTTCTGTGAGCAGCTCTGGAGAGAAAAGTAACTTCACCAGGAAAAAACACAGGAATCAATTTCTTCTGATGCCATGAATTGAACTGGCCCAGCCAAACCCTGAAGGATCCAGGCTGCCTGATAGTAACAGCAGCAGAGATACCCACAAAACCTCATGGAGATTTGCTGTTGGCACCACTTCAGAGCAGGGAGGGAAGGAGCCAGGTGAATGCCAGAGAGCACATATGTTCAGCTTATTGAGTCTGGCTTAGACTTCTCCCTCAGGTGCTATCAAAAGCAGCGTGGGCAGCAGGTCAAGGGAGGTGATTCTGCTGTGCTGCTCCACTCTGATGGAGTCTCCACCCTGCCTGCAGTGTTGGGTCCAGCACTGGAGAGACATGGACCTGTTGGAGTGGGGCCAGAAGTAGTCATGAAAAATGATCAGAGGGAAGGAACTTCTTTGCTGTGAAGCCAGGCTAAGAGAGTTGGGGTTGTTCATCCTGCAGAAGATAAAGCTCCAGGCAGACCTTAGTGAATTCTTTCAGTAATTTAAAGGGGCAAATAAACGAGGGGAGTTTTAGATTAGATATAAGAAAGAAAATTGTTATGAGGGTGGTGAGACACTGGCCCAGGTTGCCTGGAGAGGTGGTAGATGCCTCATCTTGCAAAAATTCCAGGTCAGGTTGGACTGTGCCCTAAGCAACCTGCTCTGGCTGAAGAAGTCCCTGCTCACTGCAGTCCCCATTGGAGTAGATGATCTTTGAGCACCCCTTCTAACCAAAACCGCTTTGTTATTCTATGATCCTACGAGCTTATGATTGTATGATTCTATGAGCATCCCTTCTAACGCAAACTACTCTATTGTTCTATGATCCTATGATTGTATGATTCTATTGAGCATCCATTCTAACCCAAACTACTCTATTGTTCTATGATCCTATGATTGTATGATTCTATTGAGCATCCATTCTAACCCAAACTACTCTGTTGTTCTATGATCCTATGATTGTATGATTCTATTGAGCACCCCTTCTAACGCAAACTACTCTGTTATTCTATGATTCTATGAATCTATTCCTAAAGGAGTCTGAAAAAAGACCCTAACACCTGGGGACCTTTCTTAGGAAGGCTTGAACAAATTCCTGAGTCACTTTGCACAGTAAGTATGAGTGGTAACCTGGCTACTCCATTGCCTCTCAGATCCTGCTATGCTGAACAGTCATATAAATCAATGGTCTTCGCTGGGTATCGATTTGGCCCAGTGAGTGTGAATCTGACCTTGACCCTCTTTAATCCTGATGCATCTGCCACAACTCCATCGGCACAGAGCAACGGCTCAGCGGGTGAACTTTTGGAGCCTGGGTTTGATGGCACGTGCTACATTCCCTACTTATCAGATCCAGCAGCACCAGAAACATCCATCACACTTTTGCACTTTAGGTGTTCACCTACATGTAACAGGTAAAACACGTAACAAATATTGCAATCTACAGTTGGGTTAATTGTCTTGGTCTTTTCCAACCTAAACGATTCCGTGATGTTCGGGTTGGGGTGCGTGCAAAGAGAGCGACTCCATCTTCTTCGCCCTTCTTGCCCACCCCGTGAAAAAGCCGCAGCAGAAGGGCAGATTCAATGCAGGTGCAGCAGAGCACTCAAAGCCATGAGAGAGGTTGTGTGCATTTGCTGAATGGCCCACACTCCTCTCTTGGCTGCGGCTGTCATCGCCGCTCCTGGCAGAGCCAACGCAGTCTTGTGGAGTGAATGGCACAGCGTGCGGACGAGGAAGGGGAAAACATCTGATGCTTTGTTCTGCTCGGGAAGTATTACCAAAAACCAACAAGAAGCGAAGGCAGCTCCTCAGCTCAGGATGGGGAGCTGTCAGCTCTGCGTGGTTTTTATTCCACCTCTCGTGTTTACTATCGTGTTGTGCACAAACATATTTGTTGCTAGGAGGAGTTGCAGGCAGGATTATCTATCTAGAGAGTCAGAGCAGAGCAGGCTCAGCGCAGAGACTGCTTTGACTAGAAATCTAGGACTGGAGGGAGTGAGGACTGGACAGCAGATCCAAGTGGAGGAGTCAGGCTCTGAGCAGCAAGATGAAAACTGCAGTGTCAGTGAAGTCTGCAGCCCATGTTTCTGCAGTTCTCGTGCAACCTGCGACAAGACGCAGTCCCCTGATATTAAGTCTTGCAGAAATCAAGTAGGCAGTAAGGAGCCTTCCAAGACAGCCACGAGGGATCAGATGCACAACTGCCTTGAGGAACTTTCCAAAGCCCACGGCTACAGAGCACAGCTCAGAAATGTCTAGTCCGCATTGGACTACCCCTCTCTGTGGACAGCACCAGCAGCAGGGTGAACTGCCTTGCTGCAGCTGCTGTCTCTTGGGTCTCCACACACCGAGATGATTTCTCCGTTGGTACTGCCCGCCAGGCTTGCTCAGGGATCTTTGCATGGTGTGATGCTGTCAGTCCTGCCATGTGTCAGGCACATCTGGCGGCTCAGGCAGCCTGCCAGGGGATTAGGACTGCACAGCACCAGCTTTCAGACGAGCACGCAGGGTTTTGAATGCCCTGTTTCATGCAGGCATAGACATGGCCTCTTTGACCACCAGCAAATGCTGCAGAGGGCTGGAACTAGATGATCTTAAAGTTCCTTTCCAAACCAAACCATTGTATGAGTCTATCACGGCCAGATCCTATATCCGTGGGACAGAGTATAGAGATCTTTCCCGCTGATGTGGGAAAGATTTAGGACTCAGCTGGACAGGAATAATTCCCTCAGCAGTGGGTTCAGGGAGAAAACACACTGAAGGAGAAGGAGGTAGCATGCTGCCTCTTCATTATCTCATGAAAGGAAATTTCTATCCTGCCCTGGGGAGGGGCGACAGACCTCTCAGAACATAATTGCACGAGTCTGCATCATATTCTGGCTACAGACGGAGCAATCTGGGCTCATGGGGGTCACATCTCTGCTCTGCCATGGTAGCTTGGTCTTGGCTGAACAGTGTAAGGTGGTCCTCGCCTGGTATTGTCCCCCCTTGCTGCAAAAACCTCCTCTGAATTTCAAAGGCTACTGAAATTCCAGTCTCAGTTCCAACTCTGTTTGTTTTCTTTGGGTCCCTCTCCTGAACTAATTAGCCGCTGTGTTTATTGGAAATAGGAGACGCATTCCTGATGACGGTGGAAGTGCTGGGTTTAATGGAGCCCTTCAAGGAGTTTGGAGTGGGAGCATTTCTTGAACAAACAAGCCTCACACTGCACCGTAATCTTCCAGCTGAAAGAGCTGCTGGCTCCCGCTGGAGGTGGGGATTGTGACATGTGCAATTTGCATCAGACTTCCACTAAATAATCGTTGGGAGGCCGATGAATAGAAAAGAGGTTTGGCTCTTATCGGGTCTGATCTCAGAGGCGCTCACAGGAAAAAAATTGTTAAGCACCTACGTGAGCAAAACTCTTTGTCTTCTTCAGTTCAATTGCTACTTGCGTTTGCCTTTAATAACATGGTGTTTGCTCACCCTTAGACAGCCGTTTGTCAGGCTGGTCGGATCCAAGGCTCATTTGCTCAGACGCTTGGCTCTCCCAGAGTGATCACTGAAGCTCCTGGTACACTGAGTACTTTCCTTGAATGCTAAAAGCATTTAAAGCTTCATTTCTGATTTCTTTTCCTCGCCTGTACCTCGAGTAAGTATTTACATCTAGTCAGAGGCAGCATAAAAGCAAGATAGTGGTTCGATGGGAAATGTTTTATGCCTCACTATGCAGGTAGAAATGGCACGTGGGTAGAACAGGGCCAGGTTCATTGCAGTAGGTCATCTCCTCAGCCTGGTCAACCCTTAATTTAGGCCAGCCCTGCCCCGTGAAGGTATGTGCAACCACGCCACTGGTTCTTGCCTATTTCTGGGGGCTGCTTCTGGGTTTGCATCACGCAAAGCCTGGAGCTATTTGCAATGCACCTTTGACCACAGAGCAAAGGCTTTCCATGCGTGGGCTCTTATGAGGCCACCAGTTTGAAAATCCCACCAGACAAAGATCTCACAGGTGGGCCAAAGACCTGTCTGACCTGAGTTCCCCCACAGAATGACCAAGGCTTTGTGACTGTCTCAGCACACAAAGGAGAAAATGAGTAGTGTCACATCCCATCACGTTGGACTCGCTGAGTACCAGTCTTCTCAACATCAGGGGGTGGTCCACAGCTGCAGCTTACACACAGAATCACAGAACATTAGAGATTGGAAGGGACCTTGAAAGATCATCTAGTCAAATCCCCCTGACACAGCAGGATCCACTAGAACAAGTCGCACAGGAACACGTCCAGGCAGGTTTTAAACGTCTCTAGAGAAGGAGACTCCACAACTCTCATGGGCAGCCCCTTCCAGTGATCTGTCACCCTCAGTGGGAAGAAGTTCCTTCTCATATTTATGTGGAACCTCCTATGTTTCAGCTCACACCCATTGCCCCTTGTCCAATCACTAGATGACACTGAGAAGAGCCTGGCTCCATCCTCCTGACACCCACCTTTCACATATTTATAGACATTAATGAGGTCATCCCTCAGTTTCCTCTTCTCCAAGCTAAAGAGCTCCTTCAGCCTTTCCTCATAAGGGAGGAGTTCCACTTCCTTCATCATCCTTGCTGCTCTACACTGGAGTCCCTCCAGCAGCTGCATGTGTCCAGAACTGGACACAATACTCCAGATGTGGTGTCACCAGTGTAGAGTAGAGGGGCAGAAGAACTTCTCTCAACCTGCTAACCACTCCCCTTCTGATCCACCCCAGGATGCTGTTGCCCTCTTGGCCACAAGGGCACATTACTGGCTCTTGGTCATCCTGCTGTCCACCAGGACCCCCAGGTCCCTTTCTCCTACACTGCTTTCCAACAGGTCAGTCCCTAGCACTGTTCTTGCCCAGATGCCACACTCTACACTTGCCCTTGTTAGATTAGACCTTGGATATTTTATTGCCAGAGGTTGGAGACTGCTTCTCAGTAGTGACTCTGTGCTTTGGGTTGTGGCAGGCTAACAGCAGGTCTCTGTCTTCCTGCTTTGCTTGTAAATGACAAGAAAGTCTCAAGCCAGAAGGGATCATGGCCTTTCTCCTTCAAGCTCCAGGGTCTGGCAGACCACATCTGTTTGACGTCCAGCACCTGGGAACTTATGGCAACATCACAAAACAATCTGCCTGGTTCTGGGGAGATGGACCATGATCCCCTCCCTGGAGCAATTTATTACCCTCAGAGTCAGAGAGAAAACACGAATCCTTTTTCCTGGCTGGAGTTTGTCTGTCTCTGCCCCTCCAGCCCCAGTCCTTGCTCTAATTGATTAAAGACCCCTTGAGTACCTGGTGTCATTAATGTTTTCTTCTCAAGAGAGGGCACTTAGGTGCAGTGATGTCCCGTCAATTGTCCTTCCAACGAGCTAAACAGCAGAAGCTCTCTGAGCCTCCCTAAGCCCTTTCTTCCAGCCCTCGTATCATTTTTGTGGCTGTTTTTGGCACCTTCCTCAATTTCTCGACTTCCTTCTGAAAACGTGGGCACCAGAACAGTACTCTGTGTTCCAGAGTTGGGCTCGTCAGCTCAGACACTGTCTAATCAGCAGGACCGTTTCCAGTGTCAGAGGCTTGGAGGAGGGAGAGGGGGAGGGAAGAGGAATCCCTGGCAGCAAGCTGCGCCTCAACGAGAGCCCTCGGCTCTGGGATTCACAATCTTGTCTCATCTGCAGACACCAGCCTCTGTCAGAGCACATCTCTTTTCACAAGCTGTCTCCCACAAGTGCAAGAAGACCTCGTCTTGTACCCTCCAGGACTCCCGTTTGGGGCTGCTCTGGGCTTCAGCTGGCTTTATGTTTGCTTCTGCATCGTGCAAATATGCACCCGGGCGGCCCGAAAGCCTTAAAAATCTGCTGTCTGGGCTAATCCAGCTCTCCTCGACCTCCTGGCTGTGGTGTGAGTCTCAAGACGCTGGCCCAAGGCAAATTTCTGCTGATCCATGTGGGGGCTGCAGAGCTTACAACCCAAGGAGAAGTTATTTACAGCAGTCCTCACGTCCTCAGCAGCTCTTTCTCTCGAGGATGGTGCCCCCATTGCTTTGCTGCCCCCATAACCGTGCCAGGGCTGAGCTCTCACACTGGTCCAGGCAGCACAGGAGCAGATGAGCACTTGGTTTTTGGCATCTCTGGAAGCAGCAGGGAGGCAGGGAGTGCAGAGTTGCCATTGCAAGCCATCTGCGGTGACAGCTTCTCTGGTTCTTACTGCTCAAGCAAAGCTTCTCCCTGCAGATGGACAAACTCACAAGGTTCTGTGATTTACTCCTGGCCCTGCTGCACTTGTTCAGCTTCTCTCAAACTCTTGCATAGAGTCAATGTCCTGCATACATTCAACCTCTCCATCATGAGTCTTGATAAAATAGAAACACAGAGTCATTAAGAGTGGGAAGACACCTGCAAGAGCAAGCCTGACCATCAACTTAATGCCACCATGTGTACTAAACCGTAGAATCATAGAATCATTAGGGATTGGAAGGGACCTCGAAAGATCATCTAGTCCAACCCCCTCGCCACAGCAGGATCACCTAGACCTAGTCACACAGGAACACATCCAGGCAGGTTTTAAACGTCTCCAGACAAGGAGACTCCACAACCGCCCTGGGCAGCCCCTTCCAGTGCTCCATCACCCTCACTGTGAACAAGTTCCTTCCCATATTTATATGGGACCTCCTATGTTCCAGCTCACACCCATTGCCCCATGTCCTATCACTGGATGACGTTGAGAAGAGCCTGGCTCCATCCTCCTGACACCCACCTCTCACATATTTATAGACATTATAGACTGAGGTAACCCCTCACTCTCCTCTTCTCCAAGGTCAAGAGTCCCAGCTCCCTCAGCCTTTCCTCATAAGGGGGGTGTTCCACTTCCTTCATCATCCTCATTGCTCTACGCTGGACTCCCTCCAGCAGCTCCGTGTCCTTTTTGAACTGAAGGGCCCAGAAGTGGACACAATACCCCAGTCTACCTGTGCAGAGTAGACGGGGAGAAGGATCCCTCTCAATCTACTAACCATGTTTTGAAGCCATCAGAACTACACACTTGTTGAGCACGTACAGTAACAGTGACTCCATCACCTCCCTGGGCAGCCTGTTCTGATCCCCGACCACTCTTTCAGTGAAGAAATTTTTCCTAATGTCCAATACAACTTAAGGCCATTTCTTCTCATCCTATTGGTAGTGATTGGGAAGAAGGACTAATCCCCATCTATCTACAACCTCCTTTCAGGTAAAGAGCAATAAGGTCTCCTTTTAGCCACCTCATCTCCAGACTAAACAAATCCAGTTCCCTCAGCCTCTCCTCATAAGACCTGGCCTCTAGGCCCTCCACTAGCCTTGATGCCCTTCTTCAGACCTGCTCCAGCATCTCAATGTCTTTCTTGCACTGAGATGTCCAAAATTGAATGCAATATTCAAGGTGAGGCCTCACGAGTGCCAAGTACAGGGGGATGATCACCCCTCTAGGCCTTCTGGCAACAGTAGTTTGGATGCAGGCCAGGATGCCATTGGCCTTCTTGGCCACCTGGACACACAGCTGGGGTCACCTTCAGCCACTGTCAATCAGCACTCCCAGGTCATTGTGTACTGACCAGTTCTCTAGCCTCTCCTCCCCAAGCCTGTTGCTTGACCTCAGCCCATCGGTCCAACCTGTCCAGGTCCATCTGCAGAGCTTGGTTACCCTCAATCAGACTGAGACACCCTCCCAATTTAGTGTCATCTGCATAGGTGATATTGGTAGAGGTCCTTCTTTCCCCTCGGACCCCAGACTATGGGGCTACCACGCATAACATCAGCCATCTCACAGTGCTACATATTCAACCAGTGCATGGAAAGACAACATCCCCTCCAGAAGGACAACCAGAGAAGTCTTCCCACCAGCCTTGCCTGGCCGCACGCACAGGCAAGACTGTGTGGCTTTGCAAAGCCATAGATTATACCAGCAAAGCAAGTGAAGTAATGTCTTGTTACAAGAGCCGGGCTTTTCCAGCGCCTTCATAGAACGGAAAACGCTTTCAAACTCAGTTTCCTGAACACCACCCTATTCATTAGGGAAGCCATGGATCACCTTCTGCTGCCCACCATCAGACAGTCGCTTTTCCATAAGAGCTTTTCTTCACAGTGGTCTTATTCTTTCGGTGTAGAAATAAGGCCTAAAATAGCACGTTCCAGAATAAATTCTCTTCCCAGCTACACGAGTGTAAACTTTAGGTTTCTCCCCCTTGACGCCTTAGCTGTTCGCTCTGCGTTTCCAGCGGAGCAACCAAACCAAGAGGGGACTCTCAGCCCCAGGCTCGCAGGAAATGAGAGCTGTTGCTGAGATCTGTCAAGAGACTCACACACTGCAGCGATTGCTAAACACGGAACAAATGAGTGGAGGCATCAGGTCCAAAGGAAACATTGAAGAAAGAGACCAAAAATGGAAAATTCTTTGGGAACTAATCCGGATTTCAGAGCAGGTTTGACATGTGCAGTCGCGAGTGAAGGCTCTAGCCGTTGGAACAGTGTGAGGTTTTCTTGTTTTCCTCCCATTTTCTCCATCTTTATGGAGCTGGGCAAAGCATCCCCAAGGCTCGGTACCCACAGGTGCTCTGGCGACAATGGCAGCCTGGGCTGGATTCAATATATACCCAGAAAAAAGCATTTACTCATCGCTCTTAGACTGATTTATGGACTTCTCAACATATCGCAGAATCACAGAATCATTAGGGATTGGAAGGGACCTCGAAAGATCATCTAGTCCAATCCCCCTGCCTCAGCAGGATCACC
>JAOXOE010030605.1:0-12882 GCA_028565055.1 Phoeniculus purpureus
TATCATGAGGATAACCAGATTGACTATTAAAGACTGAGGCAAAGAAGGCATTAAGTACCTCAGCCTTTTCCTCATCCAAAAAACCTGCCTGGTGAGGCACAGGGTCCTGGCCAAGCAGCTGGCAGAGAACAGACCCTGAAGTGCAGAGGTGATATGGATGAATGTGTCAGGCTCAGCTTTGATGACTGTTCTTCACAAACCACTGTATCTGGAGCAGGAACTGTCATGTCATGCTTCCCCCAGACCACTGATACTCTCACTGCTACCAATATGTTGCTCCCTCTCTCTGGCAAAAATTGCTGTCAGTGCAGAACAGAAGAGCTTCAACAGGAGCAGCTGATGTCCAAGCTCAGAGCTCCCCGCTGCGGGGTGACCACAGCATTCTCAAGTCACAGCTGAGCTGTGGATTTACAGCTCCTCAGATACCAGGGAGATGAGATACAGCCTGCAGAGAGGAGATCCTGGATTGAAGTTTGTTCTTTGACTATTGTGTGGTTTTAATAACCACTGAGGACACAGAGAAGGAAGGTGCTGCTACCTCTCCATCAGCCATGCTGTGTTCTCATTTGAGTGGAGGTCTCAAATGAGGAAACCAAAGTAGGTGATCACCAAAGGGTTAAATCTCCAAGGGTCATTTAACTACAAAGAGTTAATCCCAGATGCAGCCAGCTCACAAATTCCATCAGTCTTTGCATCAGTGTTTCTCTTTGGCCAACACAAAGCTTTTTGATGTTAGAATCCAAGTTCAACAGCCCCACTCTGCTTTGGAGCACCCTTAGAACTACTTTTCAGTTGCTACCTAATAGGTGTTTGAGCTCCTCCATCCTGACATTTAGTCCCTTTTCAGATGCAAGTTTAAAGTACTAGGATGAGGGCAGGCAAGTTTTCTGCAAGTGGAGCTTCCTAATGCTGTTCTTCTGGAGCTCTTAGGAGTGGTTTGAGAAGCCTATTACTGTGCCTTTCCTTAAACCCTGCTCAGCTGTAGGAACCTGTGGATGGATTTCATGCAGATGTGGCTCCACTTCTTTTCCCAGTGTGAGACTGATAGGAAAAGGAATGGCTGCTTCATACCACTGCTGCTCCATACACTGGTTCCTCTGAGAACCAGCATTTCTCTCAACTGCTGCTGCCTTTAACCCCATGCATGCCTCTCAGCCCCACAACAATCACATCAGGCTCTCCTGTTCTGCTGGTAGCTCAGATCAGTGCTTCCTGCAGTCACCTCCTCCCTCCAGTCTCGCCTGCAGAGCCATGCATAGGCGGCTGCCTTGTGGTATCACACTGCACACTGGCACCATCATTTGGCTGCTCAGGAGACACCAGTCACTCTGGTCCTACAGGTGATGGCTGTTTGGTTTAAGCAGCAAACCAGTAACAAAGAATTCAGGCTGAAGTTCCCCCAAATAACCACTCTGTTTTTAAAAATACAGAATCTCAAGCAGATGTCTATCCACGTTTATAAACATTAATTAAGCTTGATTTTTCACCTCCTCTCATAAGAGTCTACAAATCTCAGAATCCCAGAATGACTGATGCTTGAAAAGCCCTCTGAGCTCATCCAGCCTAGCCCAGCACCTAACATCACCCTATTGGCAACACCAGGGCACGGACTGGCCTTCAACACCTCCAGAGATGGAGGCTCCATCACTGCCCTGGGCAGTCCATTCTAGGATCTGATCCCTCTTTCCATGAGGAAGGGCTTCCTAACATCCAACCTAACCCTCCCCTGGCAGCTTCAGGCCCTGCCATCTTGGCATGGCGCTAGCTGCCTGGGAGAAGAGCCTGACCTCCACCTGACTCCCTTCATGGAGTTGGAGAGGAGGAGGTCCCCCCTAAGTCTCCCCTTCTCCAGGCTAAACATCCCCAGCTCCCTCAGTCTCTCCTCATCAGACTTTTCCTCCAGTCCCTTCCCCAGCCTCATTGCTCCTCTAGCCCACTTCCAGCCTCTCAATCTTTTTCTTGAAGTGAGGGGCCCAGCACTGCCCCCAGTACTTGAAGGGAGTGAACATCTCTCTGCTCAGCAGCTCAAATGCCCGCACACATCTGAGAGCGGTGTGAGCCGTTCTGGTACTTCACACACCCGTCCTGTCCCAGAGCCCACGTTCCCCCAGCACTGTGAATGTAAGCATCAGCCATTCAGCAGGTTCCCTGGAAACAGCAGCGCTGAACCAGAGCTGCAGGAATTCTAGCAGGGACTGACTGCTCAACTATTATTCCCTGTGCAGAGCTATTTTGGGCAAAGCTGCTCATCTCACTATCTCAGACTGAACTACGAGTTCTGTATGAGAACTTCACTAGGTTATTATTGGGGGTTTTTTTCAGTCCTACAACTCACTCTGGCCTGTTCCCGGAGCTGATCCACAATTAAGCGATCGACTCTTGATGGGTTTGACGGCAGCCTTGGAATGGGAATGTTGTTCGCACTGGAAACCTTCTTCCCTTTGAAATTCTTAGCCAGAGTTGATTCGGTCTGCAGGAAAAGACAAGAATAACTCCCTGAGAATGAAGCAGCCAAGGGGGGTTATTGCAGAAACAAGAACAAATATCAAATATTCAGTGGTGGGTTTTTTTTCCTTCAGGTTTTTGGACTTTTGTTAAAAGCAGATGAGGATCCAGGCAACTGAAATTTAACTCTTCGCTACAACAATCACAGAACATTAGGGATTGGAAAGGACCTCGAAAGATCATCCAGTCCAATCCCTCTGCCAGAGCAGGATCACTCAGACCAAGTCACACAGGAACATGTCCAGGCAGGCTTTAAACGTCTCCAGAGAAGGAGACTCATTATCTGCTGTAAGGGAACAAGTGCTTCACTCAAAGCAGTTCAATAAAGTAATCATTGCCAACAGAATCTGTTTCAGAGTGTCTCTGTGTCCTCTCACTCCCTGACTACAGCCTGGACTAATTTTCCCTAGAAGTAAAATGGAGGCAACTCAGCAGAGATGTGCATCTCACTCAGAAAACAAAAATAAAATGGTTTGAGTCAGCAATTTTGTGCAGATCAGCCAAACTAAAGCTGGTTTTGTGCTGTTAAAATGAAATAATCTATTATTTAGCCACAAGACAATCACTCTGAATCCAGCCTACAAGATTTTACACATCAGTCTCTCTCCCCAACTCATTGTCTGATCACTCTGGAGCACCAGTAACACCACTCAGCCAGCGAAATAGGCTTTGGAGTGCATTCACAGAACATTAGGGATTGGAAGGAACCTTGAAAGATCATCTAAGTCCAATCCCTGTGCCAGAGCAGGATCACCTAGACCAAGTCGCACAGGAACATGTCCAGGTGGGTTTTAAATGTCTTCAGAGAAGGGGACTCCACAACTTCCCTGGGCGGCCCGTTCCAGGGCTCTGTCACCCTCACTGTGAAGAAGTTCCTTCTCATATTTATGTGGAACCTGCTGTGTTCCAGCTCACACCCATTGCCCCTTGTCCTATCATTAGATGACCCTGAGAAATCAATCCCTTGTGGCTAGAACTGTGACGGGAAAACAGTTCAAGCTTGGAGTGCATCCACTGATGTCCAAAAGGGTGATTCCATTAGGAAGGGCTTTGTACTAAACCAAGAGATTCAGATGGTTCAAGGGTTTTGTTTCTGTGGGGGAAAAGCAGCCCCTTCAGTTACAGCTCTCATTTAGAACTTCAGGGAACCAGGAGGTGAAAGAACTGAAAGAACTAGAAGCTTAGGAGCTAGTTCAAATTCAAGAAATAACAACAGGATCTACTCTCTAAAGTTTCCAGATCCATTGCATTTACTGCATTGAAAAAATAAAAGCTGGGTGTCTTTGCTTGGAGAAATGACCAAGGGGTGACTCCACTAATGTCTATAAATATGTGAGGGGTGGGTGTCAGGATGGAGCCAGGCTCTGCTCAGTGGCATCCAATGATAGGACAAGGGGCAATGGGTGTGAGCTGGAACAGAGGAGGTTCCACATCAAGCTGAGAAGGAGCTTCTTCAGGGTGAGGGTGACAGAGTCCTGGAAGGGGCTGCCCAGGGGGGTCGTGGAGTCTCCTTCTCTGGAGATGTTTAAAACCTGCCTGGATGTGTTCCTGTGCGACTTAGTCAAGGTGATCCTGCTCTGGCATGGGGACTGGACTAGATGATCTTTTGATGTCCCTTCCACTCCCTAATGTTCTGTGAAAAGCATTAACACAGCTCTGTCAGTCAGACCATGCACCTTCCCCAGTGCCTTCCCACCCCCAACAGAGCAGGTGACTCTTCAGGCTCTAAGTGAAACACTCAACACAACAGGAACAATTTTGCTCCCAACCAGCCAACAAACCTTCAGACCTTCTGTTTTTAGCCCAAACACACTGGGAAGCAAACAAACCCTTTGAATTTTAAGTCCCACTAAACATTTCAGCTGCCCACAGTGAGGATGGCCATTGATTCTGTGACAGCCCACGTTAAACAATCTTAACACTTTTACCTTCTTTCTTTCTTTCTCCAAAGCTCTCCAGTGCTCATAACACTCTTCTAACCTAAGATGGAGCTCACTGGCTGGCCCAATGCGGGGTTTAACTTGCCTTGGAAACCCAAACGATGGGTTTCGAAGAGAAAGAAAACCAGAGAAAGAACTGTCACCACCATACACCTTATTGTTAAGATATGGGTACAAGCGCTTCAAATCACTGTGGGAGAACAAGTTGTGGAATTCCATCAGAGGGAGAACAGAGGGACCAAATGGATGAGTAGATCGCAAGGGCAACATGCTTGATCCGAGCTGCTGATTGCGCTTGAAGTCACCCATCAGGGAGCTGCTGGAAAAGCCGGGAGCCTGCAGGCAGGTCGCAGGACTGATGGTGCTGCCATCTCCACTCCCCTGCCTTAGATTAAACTGACCCTGAGGCTCCACTAAATCCTGGTACACGTTCTGCCACAACCCATCCGCGTGTTTCTGTCCTTCCAGGTCATAACGGTCACCATGAGGCTTCAACCAGAACCGCTGTTTGTTCAGATTTTCAAGGATCCCAAACTGCTGAGCTGAGAAATTGTCACAGAATCCACTTGGCCTCTTTAGTTTCTTTTCACTTAAATACTCCTGGAGATTCTCTTGACCCCTCAGCAGCGCCTCTGCGCATGTAGCAGAGCGAGCTCGTTCCATGGGGTTATAATCAAAATCGAGACTTGAAAAAAGAGAAGAGTTATTTTGATAGGACTTAGGAAATAAATTAGTATTTAACGGGAAATTGGAAGATGGCAACTGAAAAAAATCATTGGAATGACCAGAACTCTTGGGAAAAGCAGGTAAACGGTTATTCGGTTTCAACACAGGACTTGGGTTCTGAAACAGCCCAGAAGCAGCAGGTTTGGTTTGAATGTTCATCCAAGCTGGCCTCATGTTCGCACCTGCTGAGGGATTTGCTGCATTCGGCGTCATTGGAAGTGATTTACAGTACTCAGAGCTGTGAAGATCCAACTTGGAAAACTGCTGCTTCTCAACACCGTTGGCACAGTCACTATTCCCGGGACAAGCTGCAAATGGTTTCAGTCCATATTCAAATTTTTGCCCAAAATCACTGCAGAACGAAGCTTCATTCGCAAACTGTTTCTCTGAGAGAAGTCCCATGGCCTTGGGGAACGCAAAGTTTTGCTGATCTGAAAATCTATCATCCGTTTTTTTCTGAGATCTTGATTTACCTTGAAATAATTTAGTGTAGGGCTCTGTGTCCCGAAATGGTGCCTCAGAGATTCTATTTACTAACTTAGCTTCTTGGAGGCTACAGCTGGAGCTCTTGCTAGGTTTTGCTTTACTAGCATGAGAATACTCCGAGTATCTACTGTAGTCTCCGTTTTCACTGTATCTGTGGAACTGGGGAAGGAATGGTTCTGCCCGCTTCTGGTGCAGCTGCATATCCACCCCCTTGGGACCCCCCTTCTCCCTTCCATAATAAGCATCACCCACTGAGTCTTTGATTGCTTCTGGATACCCAGCCTGGGGTGCAAGGGGGGTTTTCCCATACAGATAGCTCTGACAAATGCCTCCTGTCTTAATGTTCTCAGTGCTCTGCATGTTGTGGCAGTTGGCAGGATCAGCCCTGGACAGGTACAAACTCCGCTCTTCCAGGTCGAAGCCAGTGAAACCCTGGTAACACTCATCTACCTTTTGCTGTGCTGCAAGATTAGCACTCTGCAAGTACTGCTTCTCAGCAGCAGAGATGGACTCGCTGCTGTAAAAACCCTGCTGTGAGGCAGCTCCAACAAGAGGTCTTTTAGTTTCTGACAACAGATCGTGGTGGTCTGTGATTCTGCTCGTGCTCATGGGCCAGGCTGATTCCAGGCTGGATGGACAATTCCTTGAAAGACAAGAAAAGCCAGGGTTAGATTTTGGCTGTGGTGCTACTCCTCTTCTATCCTCCCTTCAGCACACTGGGACTGTGTGGGAAACCAGAAGGGAAGAGCAGTGCCTGGCTTGAGAACTGGGTTCCCTTTCTAACCCCTTAGACCTGGAATAGACAGGTTCAGGCAGGAGACTGTGAGCTCTCTAAGCATCTCAGGATGCTGGATCTGAGTCCTTCTTTGTCCAGTGATTGTGACCATCTAATTGTTTTTTCTAGTGCTAGAACAGAGCCACAATAAATCTGACATTTAACAAATACTGCTCTGGTAGCATCAGAAAACTCTCTGAGCATGGAATTCTCTCCTGCCAGTTCAGGACAGGCTAAGCAAGTTGGGGTTGTTCAGCCTGGAGAACAGAAGGCTCCCAGATGACCTTAGAACAGACTTCCAATCTCTGAAGGGGGCTCTAAGAAAGCTGGGGGAGGGCTTTTGACATAGGTGATAGTGAGAGCACAAGAGGAAAGGGTTACAGACTTGAAGAGGGGAGATGGAGGTTAAACATGAGGAACAAATTCTTTCCTGTGAAGGTGCTGAGATGCTGGAACAGGTTGCCCAGGGAAGTTGTGGCTGCCCCATCCTTGGAAGTGTTGAAGGCCAGGTTGGATGGGGCCCCGAGTAACCTATCTAGTGAAGGTGTTCCTTCCTGTGCAGGGGGGTTGGAACTAGATGATCTTTAAGGATCCTGCTGTGGCAGGGGGATTGGACTAGATGATCTTTCGAGGTCCCTCCCAATCCCTAATGATTCTATGATTCCTTCCAACCCTGGCCATTCTGCAACTCTATGATTCAGGAAAGTGCAGAAGAGTATTGATGGGCTTGGTAGAGTTCAGTTAATGGTCAGACTCAATGATCCTAGAAAACAATATGGATGTGCTCCTGTGTGACTTGGTCTAGGTGATCCTGCTCTGGCAGGGGGATTGGACTAGATGATCTTTCGAGGTCCCTTCCAATCCCTAATGATTCTATGATTCTAAACAATTCTGTGATTCCATGCATGAAAGGGTGCGATTCCCTGCTTTGTGTGTTCTTTCTGTGAATTGAAATTAACTCAGAAACTCCCCTAAAGTCTGAATTCAACATTCAGTCTGGATCCACAAACCCAAACAGGCCAAGGCACCTCGTCAATGAGGTTCACTTGAACCCAGCAGGTCCAGAAGGCTGGTTAAGGACCTACTGAAACAAAGCCCATTAAAAAGTTCTGTAAATACCAGAAAGCCAGGAGCTACCCTGTCATTTGAGTACCCAGAGAAAAGAGCTCAAGTATCACAAGTGAAACAGAAGATTAGGGGGAAGGAAGTGAAACCATAAAGAACACAAGGACCTGCTAGCAGCAGTTGCAAAGCCAACTAACAGGCACAGAAGTAAGAAGAGAGAAGCAAGAGCAGTGGAGAGAAGCAAGAGCAGTGGCTGCCAGAGCAGAGAACGCTGGCAGTGCTCACGTGACACCACACTCACCCCTCAGCACAATATGGCTGTGGCTTATCCTGCTCTTCCAAGATGTTAGACACCAGTCCATAGAGATCGGTCTCGCTGCCATAATCGTTCCTTTCCGGCTGAATCCTGAAAATTAATTGTGTAGTCATGAAAAGAAATTACTGTGCTCAAAATAACTCCTAAGTTAAACGAAACAGAACTATCTAGTCCATCAACACACCCATTCTCTCCCTCACAGTGACTACCTGGACTTCATGCTGAGCTGAGGAGCAGCAGCAGGCTGCTTGCCATCATCTGTATAGGTGGACCATGGTGTGTACAGAAAGGATGAGTCTATGGGTGCAGAGTAGTCTGACGTTGAAAAGGAAGAACCGTAGGTCTGAGGTAGCTCAAAGTTTTCTTCATTCTGCATTTTATGCACAAGAAAAGCATCAATTTTAATATTAAGCACATCACAGCAACACTTCAGCACCTCCCATGGCTGTAGGTGAGCTCAGACTCAGGGTAACAAAGGCACAAGGAGCAGCCAGGAGCACACTCATGGCACAACACTGTGGGAAACTCCTGCTGGTACCAGCTGCCTAGTGCAGACATATATGGGACAGATACTTCCACCAAGGTCAGCCTGAAACATCTGCATGCGGTTCTGATGGACAATCCTAAGAGCCATCTGCTCCCTCCTCATCTTACTGGTTATTTTAAGCTACAGGAGAAAACTCCCAGCCAGTTCTTTTCTAGAGGAAGGGTCTCCTGCCCAGTTTAAGTGAAGAGGAACGACTGTGTGTTTGCTTTAAACGTGAATCACTTGCTTAGCCCTTTGTAAGTGGAATAAACTAACAGGGTTTCCTGGGGTTAAAAGCCATAGACACACGTTCCACTCCTTTACGGAGCAAAGCAGTCTGATGGCTACAGAAAGCAACACAGAAGCAGGTTTTCCCTTCATCCAGGCTTTCTGCCAGACACTAGACAGGTGTCCCCATGTCCTGGTTCCCTGTGTCCATAAAACACCTCTGTGAGCAGAGACTGTGAGCTAGGCTAGAAGACATGGAAGAATGAAGCTGTACAGGGCTTGGGTGGAGTTAGTAACATGGCTGCTCTTGAAGGTATCGGAAGTGAGTTCTAATTTCAGTCTTTTACCTCAGGGAGTTCATGGCTATAAGAGGCAGAAATAAAAGAGATCTGATGTGCTGAAACATCCTGGCATCAGCTACAGGTCAGACCAAGAACCCTCTGCTCCACAGGCTGGTTCATGGCAGGGGAAAACAGGGACTAAACCTTCCCCAGTTCATTCCCTTCCATAATTTTCACTGGTGGAAAGTTATTTAGAATGATTGCTTTAACAAAAAATGTACAGGTGGTGCTGGGATGAGGGGTAGAGGAGTTGTGCTCAGAACCACCATGAAAATGATCAGGGGGCTGGAGCCCCTCTGCTATGAGGACAGGTTGAGGGAGCTGGGGTTGTTCACTCAGAGGAATACAAGGCTCCAGGGGAACTCATAGTGGTCTTCCAGTACCTGAAGCGGCTACAGGAAAGCCACGGAGGGAGTTCTTACAAAGGCAGGGGGTGAGAGGACAAGAGAAAGAAGAGACTTAGGTTGGAGATTAGGAAGAAGTTCTTTAGTGTGAGGGTGCCCAAGGAGGCTGTGGCTGCTCCATCCCTGGAAGCAATCAAGGCCAGGTTGGGTGGGGCTCTGGGCAACCTGATCTGGTGAGAGGTGTCCCTGCCCATGCAGGGAGGTTGGAACTCACTGACCTCTAAGGTCCCTTCCAAGTCTAACCCTTCTGTAATTCTATGCAAACATTACAGAAATACTTGCTGCAGTGTCTGAGCTTCTCCCTCCTAAACCCAGGGGTCTGCTCCTCCTTTGGTCTGCAATTATTTACACTAACAGAACAAAGAACTCTGTGAAAGGCTGTTTTACTAACCACCACTTACTGCTTCATCTGTGACCACGGCAGAAGTCACCGGCCCTTCTCATGAGCATCACAGTGATGGAGATTTCTTGTGTTTGAAAGAATTTTTGCCCCTTTTGCTTACAAGCAACCCAGACTCTGACCCAGATATAAAAAAAAAAAA
The DNA here is from genome assembly GCA_028565055.1 of Phoeniculus purpureus. Classification (NCBI taxonomy): domain Eukaryota; kingdom Metazoa; phylum Chordata; class Aves; order Bucerotiformes; family Phoeniculidae; genus Phoeniculus; species Phoeniculus purpureus. The sequence goes on from JAOXOE010030605.1 coordinate 9,855, forward strand.
GTCTATAATCAACAAGACCTGTGATTTGTAGACACTGTAGAGTGAGCCAGAGCCTGTCATCACACTGCTGAAGGCATCCGTCAGCCTCCCGCCAGCTTCTGAGTTGCTCCAGCAGCAACTGCCATCTCTGAAAGCTACTTTAGGCTACAAAAGAGAGGGGGAAAAAAAGCAAAAGCAGGACATAATTACACACAGACCTGTCTGAGAGCTGTGGGGTTTACACCAACCTTAACTTCCCTCACACTTTCATTTACCCATGGAATTTGTTCCATTTGGGTTTCCAAGGAATTGGTTCTCCATATCTCCACTTTCTCTCTGGGTATTTTCCCAGAGAGAAAGGTCTAACCCAACTAACCATAACAAGTTAACGAGGTATTTAGGGACAGAGGAGATGCAAACTGAGAGGAAACAGCATTATCTTTGCATCAGCTCAACCACTGCAGTTCATCAACCACAGTAGAATGATCACCTCTTCCAGCAGCATGGGACATGGATTAGTGGCAATCTGGCAGTGTTGGGTTAAGGCTTGGACTTGATGACCTTAAAGGTCCCTTCTAACCAGAGATTCTGAGCAACAGTAAAGGATTGTTCAGTTCCTGCCCACTGCCAGGCACCTCTTGTCCATTCACATGGTTTCAGATCTCAGGAGCCAGCAATGGGCCATTGTGCCCAAGAAGGCCAGTGGCATTCTGAGGTAAATTAGAATGGGGGTGCTTAGTAGATTGAGAGAAGTTCTCCTCCCCCTCTACTCTGCCTTGGTGAGACCACATCTGGAATACAGCATCCAGTTCTGGGCCCCTCAGCTCCAGAAAGACACAGAACTGCTGGAGAGTCCAGTGTAGAGCCACAAAGATGATGGAGAGGAGCATCTCCCTGATGAGGAAAGGCTGAGAGAGTTTGGTCTCTTTAGCTTTGAAAAAAGGAGACTGAGGGGTGACCACATGAATATTGATAAATATGGAAAGCCCACAAATTTTAAAATATTTAACTATTAACAATATTACCCCACCAGCTTACCCAAAACGCTGGATGATAGAAATTAGATGATAGAAAGTTCAAATTCCCCAGGACTAGTGTTCTGAAACTATTTGGAATAAGTCCTTATCTCTGCAAAATGTTACCTGGGGAGGGACACTGACTCTACAACTAATGCAGAGCACAGTCTTCCTTCCAGTTTATACCAGTGACACCCATGTCTTAACACAATGATTTCCTCAGACATATCTGACAAACACAGCTCAGGACTTCTGTGAAGCAGAGCTCCATCACTCATGCGTGTTCCACCACATTTCCTTCATTCTCTTATTAAAGAATCATAAAATCATTCAGGTTGGAAAAGTCCTCCAAATTCATCAAGGCCAACCATGAACCCAGATGTCCCAACCCACTGCTAAACCTTGTCCGAGTTCAGGTCTCCATGACTGGGAAACATGGCCAAACATGGTGATTCAACCCCCTCCTTGGGCAGCCTGTGCCAAGGGCTGAGGGCCCTTTCCAGGAAGCAGTTTCTCCCCAGGTCTAACCTACCCTGGGGCAACTTGAGGTCATTTTCTCTGGTCCTGTCACTTGTTTCTCGAGAGAAGAGACCAACCCCCACTTCTCTCCACCCTCCTGTCAGGCAGTTGCAGACAGCTAGGTCTGCCCTCAGCCTCCTTTTCTCCAGAATAACCAGCCTCAGCTCCCTCAGCTGCTTCTCACAAGGCCCTCGCCCAACCCTGCTGCCCTTTTCTGGACCCACTCCAGGTCCTCAATGTCCTTCAAGTACTGAGGTGCCCAAAACTAAACTCGGTACTGGAGGCATGGCCATCAGGACCCCCAGCATGGACATAGCTGGAGAACTTGATTAGGACCATCCAGCTTGGTGACTCTCCTCACATATCAAACCATACAGACTGGGTTTTCCCCCAAACAAAACTTCTTCTCCACACTTCTGGGCCCACTTCCACAGCTCCACTGACCATGAGTCAAGCCCAGGGTCCACTGACACCCTGCTAGCCCCACACAGGTAGAGGTCAGAGCCCTGAGCAAGGCCTGGTCACAAAACCCCAGACCAGTGGGGGTTTTAAGGGAATCCAGCTCAACCCCCTGCCAGAGCAGGATTCCCCAGAGCAGATCTCACAGGAACAGCCCAGGAGGGGTTGAGATGTCTCCAGACCAGGAGACTCCACAGCCTCTCTGGGCAGCCTGGGCCAGGGCTCTGGGCCCTCACTGGGAAAAACCTTCTCCGGATGGTTAGATGGAACCTCCTGGGCTCCAGTTTGTGCATAGTGCCCCTTGTCCTGTCACTAGGCACCACCGAGCGGAGCCTGGTCCATCCTGCTGTCCCTGGCCCTTTAGCTATTGACAGCATCGATAAGATCTCCCCTCAGGCTCCTCTGACCCAGGCTGAACAGCCCAGCTTCCTCAACCGCTCCTCCAGCCCCCTGAGCACTCGATACCTTCGTCACTGCTCACCGGCAGCCACACTGCGAGGTGAAACGCGACCCCAGCCCCATCCGCTGTTCCCTGTTCCTAGTCCCTGTCCCCAGCCCCACTCCCAGCGCCCTCCCTTCACCTCCATTGCAGAGCCACGACTGCCTGCAGTCACCGCTAAGCGCCCCTGAGGCGCCTGCGGCCGTTACGCCTCGCGCTGGAGCAACTGCCGCCCTGCCCCTCGCGCCGCAGTGGATTGGCCACCCGCCTCCCTCGCCCAGCTAATCACAAGCCGCGCGGCTGCCGCGTGCCTCCCCATGCCGCATGACCCGCTCTGTTCTCCACGCGGCTCCCAGACGCCGAGAGGCGACCGCGCCGTCGCCATTGGCTCCGCCCGCCGGCAGCCAACCACTAACAAATCGCGTCGTGCCAGCCGCAGCCAATGGGAGGCTGCGATGGTGCTATTCACCCAGCGACAGGGCGCGGCCTGTGGAGCTAGGTCGGTCTTTTCGGCCACAGCTTCGGGACTAGCTTAAGCGGCGGCTGGTGGTGGTGGTGAGGGTGGGCTTGCGGTAGTTACAGGCCCTCTCAGACCCGCTCAGCCCTCTCATGCCCC
>JAOXOE010030606.1:0-12880 GCA_028565055.1 Phoeniculus purpureus
CAAATTCCCGTTAAAATAAATCCACCAATTTCATCTCTCCCCCAAATTCATTTATCATGCTTCTTTAAAAGGTGTTTTCTGCTTTACCTGATGTTTAAATTGGATTCGCTCGTTTATGCTGTTCTTTGCTGTATCTCCCATGTTTTTCTTAAATGAATTAGTAATGACAGCGTACTCCATCATACCCTCTCTACAGCCACTTTAAGGGAAGCCTGGTGATCTAAACCTTTTAACCTATTAAAGATGATTTTCCCCAATTGAATCAGACCCACCACAGGTGTAATAACTAATCATTTAAACTACACCTGCTATTATGTATTTTTAAGCCATTATGCGTGTTGGATAGATGATAATTCATGTTTATTGCATTGTCCAATGGATCCGTTTTGCCTACACTAGCCTGATTAATGTATTTAAAGAAATAAGAGATGCAATTTAAAAGAAAAAAAACATTGATGGAATGCGCTGAGGAGTACATTGAAAGTGCCATTAAACCCATCAGAACTTTGCTCTCTGACCAGAAATGCGTGTTCCAAGGGTTTGATTCAAACACAGAGCGAAACTTTGTGAGTTCAGCAATGATGCTGGGTTTGTCCTTCTTTTTCTGCCGTGAAGAGTGTTGAAAATCTTTTAGGAACTGAAGTCCAGAAACTGTATTTTAAGATAAACTCCTCGAGACCTACCTGGTGTAGGCTGAGTGTAGAGCACCATTTTAGGAGAAGGTTTAAGCCACTGTCTGGGGAGAAAATCCTCTTCCATGCATACACTTGGGTATTTTTAGCTCTAGAGGAAGGAAACAATCTCTTCCACTAGTTCACATGGATGTGTCCGTCTCCCAAGGGCTCTTTACTTCAGGCACATTGTTTCCTTTGACACCACACTCAGAACAGATGTCTTTGTGTTAAAGAGAAGTGAACGAGTAGTGCGGAAAGGTGTAGCCATGACGTGTGTGACAACAACATGTGCAACAATGAGGTGTGTGTAACACTACAGAAGAGTAGGTGGAGCTTTACCTGCCGTAAGAAGAAAAAAGTCAAATACTTTTCATCAGCACTAAATGGAAATGTAGAATCCTGGTGCGCTGTCACTGGTGCAGTGGAGTGTTATCCCATTCTTTTCCCTTTGTTTCAGTAAGTGGTTTGGTGTAAGCGCTCTGTCACCTTAAAGAAAGGTTGTGGAAGCCAGTCTTTAGGCAGAAGGAATCTGTGATGTCTGCTGTCGTGGAATATAAATTTAACTACTCACCCCTTCCTGTGATGAAAAGTGACTTTTTTGGTATTTTGGTGATGAGACCTGAACCATCTGAAGGTGCTTCTCTTCCAGTCATGGCAAGCTGAGGTTTATTTATTGCTCTGGGCAGAAAGAGCCTTAATCTCTTAGAGCTTGCAGGAGACAGATTAAGGGAAAGATTCTCTCTAGTCAGCCTGCTGGTACAGAGTGCCTGCATTGGCTCGAGGTTGCCCTCAAATACAGAAACTAACTTAGGTAAGAAGATCACCCTTTAAATGACAGAAACTACGCAGAATTTTAGTGAAGTGTTTTATGCAGGTTGAGCTGCTCCATGAGTAATTCAACAAGAAACCTGTAGGCTGAGGTCCCACAATCTGATTACAGTTGAGCCACAAACTCACTGAACCGTTTCTGAAAGTTGGGTTGGTGTCAGCTGCAGTCCATCTCCATGTGCTGGATGTAATGCCTTATGCTGCACTACAGAATGCATGATGTCATTTGACCATTCCTAACTCCAATCTTCTCTCCATTTTCTCTGTCCATTCCTCCTACCCCCATCAGATTGTGACAGCGGTGAAGTTTTTACAGAATCCACGAGTCCGCCAGAGCCCTCTTGCAAGCAGAAGAGCATTTCTGAAGAAGAAAGGTAGGGGTTCTTTAAGTTTGGGGTCTTGGTGATAATGCGGGAGCCTGAGCGAGCGTGAAGCCAAAACGTATTACTGTGGAAAGCTGGATGCTAAGGACAAAGCAATTAGTCTGCCTCAACAAAAAGATTTGAAGAAATACCAGTCTCTTCTTCCAAACTGACTGGAGCAATATTGGCGCCAGATGTGGGGTTGTAGAATGCAGAAGGCACATTGGAAGGTTTTGGGTTAACTGTTATCAGATCTTTCCTGCAAGGAGAACAGTTCTGAGCTGTGGACTAATTGGCCAGTTCCAGCAGTGGTGACATTGGCTTTAGAGTGACCGGTCTGCAGGTGAAAAGGTCAAATGTTTCCTAAGAGAGCCAGAGAGAGCAATGAAGGACAAAGGACTTGGTGAAAGTAAACAAGGTCAGGCTGAGTTCAGTCTTGGGATCGACCTGACTTTAAGGCAGAAATGGTAAACTACGGACAGAGTTTAGCCCTGTTCTGTAGCAGGGATGGAGCAGATCCTGACAAATCCTGTATTGTCTTAGACAGATGGAGCATACTTTGGGCATTGCCTACTGAGAATTTATTTGACTTTCTGACTCATGGTGGAACTATCTTTTATTGGTTTATTTTTTCTTTTTGAAGTTTTCAGTCCACAACTTACAGAGCATTTGAGGGGAATTTCCCTCCTTGTTGAGCTGCCCTCCAGGGACCAGATTCCTTAGATCCTTACCACGAGATGTAAATAACAAGGACAGTCTTACACTGGATTTAATTACGTGCACGATGGAGCACTTTAAGCAGTTGGAATGATACTGAGAATACAAACTTCCGAGGGGTGTCACCCTCTTACTTGGGTTGGAGTCATTGAGTCTTGATAGGTGGGGAAGCCTATAAACATACTGTACCGTTTTGGGGTTATGGACTGTTTGTGGAGATGCCTGAGACCTGATGTCATGAGATGATGAGTTCAGGTGTAGGCACCACTTTGCTCATCTTGAATAGCAAAGGATCTAGAAGGGACTGGCAGCACTGTGTTTTAGCAGTGATGTCATGGCAAGTAGTTCACGGGTACGTCATTCTGAGCCCGATCCTCTCGCTGCTTGTCCCAGTGCCAGTTAGGGAACAGACCAGTCACATAAGTATGTGCCGTGCCTTGCCATCGGGGTAGCATTATGATTTGGAGCCCGTTGGACGCTGTGCTACATGAGTTTTTCCTTGAAATATGTGGACCTACGGGGAGTAATTAATCATAAAAGCTTGGGGATTTCAACTCTATCATCGAAGCAATGAAGCAAGGGAAAGCTGAGCCTAAAAGCTGTGCTGATTACCCGGGGTAACCTGATACAAAATCTATTGTTGCTGAGAGATCCTTAGCCCCCAGTATATCGTGCAATATTATAACTGCCTGATCTTCTTCTGTGCTGACAATGACCAGTTATTCCTCATTTTCTCTCTCAACACAGCTGGGTTAGAATTTCATTTGCAGAAGGTATTTAGAGCAATTTAGAGACAAATGTCTCTGGTGTTTGCTCTGCACTTCCCCACCGCAGGCTTTGCTGAACAGTTTTTAGTATCAGGAGCTCCATCTAATCTGTTTAATTTTAATAAATCCCTGACTGGGAGAAGAGGAAGGGTGGGGAGATGGAGGCACAGAGAAACTGTGGCCTGACTAATACTTCTTATGAATTACTTGGCTAATAATTACTAAACAGCAGAAATGGTTTGGTAGAGCTGTTTGTTTGTTCCTGTTTGTTAATTAGCCCGTCTTCCCTTTGTGCTAATTGTTTGTTTGAAAACTTAACGGTAGGAGATAGGAAGGAGAAGGGTCCCAGCAGTCGCTGGAAATGTGTCCATGTGGAATCTGACCACAGAGCTTCCAGCGTGACCTCAGCTCAGTGCTTGAGAGCAGAAAGTACCTACTGCCATGGTACCCGTGTGCTCTGGCAGATGGAGGCAATTATTCTTGAGGTGTCGCTGCTGTGGCTAGTTCAGTGCTGAGCAGATGAGGGCTTACATGGTTTGGTAGGCTGGGCCCCCTATTCTCTGATGTACAGCCATTAACATCCCATTTTATGTTTATCCCCATTTTACAGCTCTCTGGTAGAAAATGTCTCATTGTCAGTCGAAAAAAGCATTTTCTTTAGAGAAACCAATTCAGTCACAACAGTGAATCTCTTAAAATTGTGGGAGATGATACAGAGGTGACTCTTGTATTTCTTTCAGTTACTCTGATCTAAGTTTCTTCAACCAGAAATTACAGTAAACCTTTTCATGGATCCCAGGAGAAGTTTCCATATCTGTAGGTGGTTGTGCACCATGTATGATGTTGTTCTTTGTGGAGCCATACAGGAGAGGTCTGTGACTGCCCACCAAGTCCAGTTAAAAGCCCCTGCGGTGGGGAGGATTCCCTCATGTCTGTGAATGTGGAGGAACGGCCCCAAAAACCTGCCCTGCAGGAGCTTCCCACTGCCCCAGCTACAGCCTGTGTTGGCAGCAAGGACAGGACTTCACTGTTAGCTGGGTGCGAGCTTTCAGATCCTGCAATCCTGACTTGGTCTAAGAAATTTCACTGCTGAGATGCACAGAATTGGTTCTGCCTTGAATGAGAATTTTTTCTGCTTTTTTATCAGCGTGTCCTTCCTAGAAAACACAAATCAACTTTTATTTCCTTCTAATATTATTTCGTATTTAATATAGGATCAGGGGTTTGTGGTACAGCTCACACTGGAGCATGGGATAGTAGTGGTGAAGACAGTTGGGAGAATGAGGGATGTCCTGGATTTGTTAAAGGTCTTTTCAAAAGTTGGATGAGATTTCTCTGTTGTCTTAAGCACTTTTCAACTCCCAAATACAGAGGCATTAATGAGAAACATGAAGTTATTAGAATCATTTATCATTTTCTTTGAAGCTTACGCTGGCATTTTGTGTAATTTATGACATTTCCTCCTTTTTATCGTGAACTTCTTCAGATGAAGGGAAAAAACCAGCTGTTTCCCTTCAGAGTATCTGAAAGAAAAGAAAAGAAAAAAAGATGCTGTTTGTTTTTTGTCCAAGTCGCTGATTTTGCTGATGACATGCCACAGAATCAGCGGCGCCTTGGGAGTAATTAGACAGCATGTGGGGTTTAAACCCTTGTGGAAATGTGGCTGTCATCTTACTGGTGTGCCTCAGATGTCCTGCACTGCTCACTTACCCATCCGGTAACTCATGTGGCTGCTTCATTTTGTGTGTTGTGAATCCGTAGCTTGTGGCGAGACAGAGAAAGGGGGTGCAAGTGCACTGTGCATGTGCAGCTCTGTTGTGCGAGGTGCTCGGTTTTGGGGCAGGGAAGGGAAGGACTGCTGGGTTACAGCCTTACTGTGTCATCTCGGATGACGATAAGGGGCTCTTGCTTGGCGAGATGAGTTAGGGGTTGTTGGAATCGCTGCCCTTTTACACGATGTATTTACAATCCATTTCATTCCTTTGGCTGGTAGAGAGGCAGTTTACTACACAGGGTTTTCCTGTAGGTCTTGCACAGCCTTTTTGTAGTGCATCAGAGTTCCAGAAGATTTTGCCAGGATCATGGTGTCGGGTTGAGGTGAATGACCCGAGGGGTGAAGGAATTATTTAATTGTACATCCCCCTGCCCAGCCTGGCAACAGCTGCTGTCAGCCTCAGAATCTCCAGCAGAAAACTGGCTTAATTTTCTTCCTCTTTCCATAGTCTGTAGTCTTGAACCGCTGCCTTTTCACCTTTGCCAAGGAAACCCAACTGGATCACATCAAGGACTTGAGAGAAGAGGGCACAGCCCACTGCTGGAGGGCTTTAGAGAAAGTAAATTCTTCAGCAGATTTCAATTTAACCCTCTTTTATTACTTTTATTTTTTTTTAAATAATTTAAGTCCATTTCATGAGGCAGTTTGCATGTCCTTGAATGGAATCTCGTTACCATGAAAGCTTTTTTAGCATTGATTTCATAACAGTCTTAATTTAATAGCGTCGTCATTACTGAGAAGCCCTGAGAGTGAGGCCCTGGCTTTCCAGGTCACTGACCTTTTAATTACAAACCTTGTTCTGATGGCCAGGTTATCGACTGGACAGCTCCCCACTCCTGCCCCCAGCGTGCAGATGAAAATAACTGCCTCTCCTCCCCCACTTCCACAAAAAGGGAGGAAAAGAAAAGTAACCTCTTGTGTTTCCAAAATTAATTTTCTCCTTCGCCTTTACTTTGTAATTAATTCTTTAACATGTCTCAGTGAAGCTCGAGCAGTTTTTACAAAGCTTTTCCTCGAGAAGCCAATACAATGCGAGCCAGCAGAGTCCAGTGACAACTCGCACAAAAAGTACGGAATTAGTAAAACCTGAGCTGTCAAAATACCGGTTTGGGCCAAGCTGCTGTGGCCCTGCAATCCTTCTGCTTCTCTAGAAATGACCGTGTTTGACACAAGAGCGTGTGACTAGCCCCAAACTGTCGACTGTGCAAGCAGTGCCAGATGACTGGGCTTTCTCTTCAGAATGCCAGGATATGGAGTTAAGAGATGGTAAAGAGAAGGAGCGAAGGCTTACATTCACTGCACAGTTGATTCTGTCCTGATTTTGACTTGCACATAGAATCTTAGAATCACAGAGTGGTTTAGGTTGGAAGAAACCTCAGAGCTCATCCCCCTGCCGTGAGCAGTGACTCCTCTCACCAGACCAGGGTACCCAGAGCCCCATCCAACTTGGCCTTGAACACTTCCAGGGATGGAGCAGCCACAGCTTCCCTGTTCCAGGGCCTTGGCACCCTCACAGGGAGGAATTTCTGCCTCAGATCTCATCTTGATCTCCCCTCTTTTAGTTTGAGCTCATCCCCCTTGTCCTGTCACCAGAGTCCCAAGTAGAAAGTCTCTCTCTCAGGCTACTTGCTCTCTAGCTGTCTCATTCATAAGTGTATTGCACCAGTGCTTGCACAGACCTTGTCACTTGCACTTGCAAAGCAACAAGTCTTTCCAGGCTTCCAAGGTCTGGAATTCAGATACTGATAACACAAATTTATTGCAATGTGTAATTTTAATGTACAGAGCGTGTAGTGAGAGAGCTCCTGAGCCGAGGTGGAATGAGGTGAGGGGCTTTCTGATTATTCAGGAAGTTTGCAAAAGTCAGTCCAACAGCTAGTACAGACATACAGAAATGACTGTGCAGGTTAAACTGAAGTCACTGCGTTCTGCTGTTTTGAAAAGCTTTGTGTTTGAGGATCTCTCAGCACACTGTACCTATTAACCATCGAAACTTTGCAGCTATGTGCATGGAGCGTGTTTAATGGTGTGTGTAGGGTTGTCTAGACCTCACTGTGCTTTCCACTACAAAACATCCCCATCTGAGGTAGAGGACAGCAGCTGCTTAACATCACTGCGTGGTTTTTAGGAGAGGAAATGAAGGGATACTTCATCTAAGTGATCTGGCAGTGGGAGCTTTAGGGATGGAGAATGTAATTACCGAGTAAAAAATTTACTAAGATTCTTGAAAAGCACTGTGGGGTATTTAATTACAAAAGATGCTGAGGCCTCTGTTTATGACTGAAAGACAGCTAATGTGCCTTTTAATAGTTTGCTTGGGTTAAAGGAATATGTCCTACACCTGCTCATGCAACCAGTTTGTTCTTTATGCGCCTCCCTTCCTAGCACTTGGTCAATACAACCTTGTACCAAGGGGGAAATCTGCTTGTCTCCCAAGGAACTTATTAGGGACCTGAAGAATGAAGAGAGAGAGAGAGGAGGGCTGTTTTCACTGCCAACAGACTCTCTGACCCAGCATTATAGGTAGTCACCTCTGGTTTTGGTGCTCTGCTGTGTTTGCCCAGTGCTGATAATGTTCAACACACAGGGAAGATTTCCACTGCCAGTGTCTCCCCATCCAGACTGATCTATGCAGAGGTGCTCACGGTCCAGAACCAGAAATTAGTTCCACGGGTCCGTATTTTCTATTAGTCGACTTTTTTTCTTCCTGAAAGTGATTGAGGATGTCTATCCATCTGCTGTGAAGGAGGGAGATGTCGCCCTGCCCTGCCAGTCTCCCGTCGGCTTATCTGTCACTGGCTGCTCAGCACCAGCCCATTCATCATGCTGACTCTGTTCCCCCATTAATTTTACTGCTGTTTATGGTATCTGAACTTGTCAGGAACTTTACAGATTTTGGGAAGAAGGGACCTGCAGCAGCTGTGCTAACAAAATATCATCAGCTGATTGACCTGAGACCGTGCTGAGGAACAGCTCTGGCTTTCCTTTGGAGCTGTCAGGGGGTTTGGAGGAAAGTCCTTACAGTCGATAGAAAGCCTTCGCTATCGTTCCTCAAGATTTGGAAGGAAGTTTGGAAAAATAATCTGTTTAGTCTCTATCCACATGGAAAAATAGTTAGTATCTTGTCTTTGACTCTTGTCACAGCCACTAGTGATTCATGAGAGGGCAGAAAACCACCAGTCATCGATTAGGCATAACTAGCTGTGTGGTGCAGGGAAAAGGAAAAAAATCCTTTCTTTTTCCTACCTTTTAATAGCCAGATGGTTCAAAGTGTGTCTTGGGTAGAAACTACAGTAATGAGATTCAGCAAGAGCCAGTGCAGAGTCCTGCATCTGGGAAGGAACAACAGAATGCACTGGCACAGATGAGGAGGTCATCTGCTAGAGGGCAGCTCTGTGGAGAAGGACCTTGGAGTCCTGGTGGACAACAAGTTCTCTGTGGGACAGCAATGTGCCCTTGTGGCCAAGAAGGCCACTGGTATCCTGGGATGCATTGAGGGAGACTGAGGGAGGTTCTCTTCCCCCTCTACTCTGCCCTAGTGACACCTCACCTGGAGTATTGTGTCCAGTTCTGGACTCTCCAGTTCAAGAGGGACAGAGATCTACTTGAGAGAGTCCAATGGAGGGCTGTGATGATGATGAAGGGACTTTTCCTTATGAGGAAAGGCTGAGAGACCTGGGACTCTTTAGTCTGGAGAGGAGAAGACTCAGAGGTCATTGAAGGTCCCTTCCAACCCCTGACATTCTGTGATTTCCAAGTGAGTTTGTTATTTTGGAAGAGCACTGTACTCAGTGTCCGTTGTATTGTTTTATAGTGATTGTTATCTACAGCTTAATGCTACTTTGAAACTAGGTTGAACGGTACGTTCTATCCCACTGGAGATTCTGAGATGTGGAAATTTGTTTTTATCTTAAATAGGGATTAACATTTAAAATACCAGATATATTTTTTTTTAATTAAAAATTATAGTCTGACCAGATCACTCTGTATTGATTAAACCAGAGTCTTTAGTGCTGTAACTGATCATAAAACAGATGGATGGAATAATGTACCGTAACATGACAGTGAAGAGATTTGGGAGAACAGGATTTGAATTGTTAGGAAATCATTACATTTGGGGTTTTTTGAAGAAATATTGTGTGAAAAGAATATATCCTGGAAGTTTGTTGCTGAGCTCCACTTGGAACAGAGGAATTCTTGCATAGAAGTGCTTTGCACTAGCAGGAAGATCTCCTAGCGTTGGTACTGGACAGCTCCAGCAAGCTTGTTGGCCTGCGCTGGCTTGTACTTGCATGTTTGGCCTGAATTCTGTAGGCTGCTGGCTCTCAACTCAGGATGTTGATGAACATGAGGTGAAAAGTCCTACTGGGGCTTGTTTAAAGGAGCAGAATTAAAAGACTCACAGAAAACCTAAGGCTTGCTGATGCTCACAGCGCATTGGCTTGCACAAGTCTATTTTAAAGGCTTTTATCTGCTATTTAGTATTAAAACCATTAAAATCTCAGTGACTTTCTGGTTTCTGTGAGAGGTGTTGAGGAGCTGCATCACAAGAGGCACCCCTTTGGTGTTCAATGGTATGGGGAAGACATTGAGGAAGCAACTTTCAAGTTTTACATCCTCTAAAAACCCATACACGTGTTCTGTGACAGAAGGTACAGGTCACGCTACTGGTGATGTCCTTGCTCTCTCAATTCAGGCTCAACCTACAATAATCTCAAGCCAATTAGATCTGTACTGCCCAGGAGAAGCGAGGTGATTAATTCAGAGTATATTGGGTAAACAGTTCACTACATCTCTTTTTTCCTCTTGGGCCATTGAAATTCTTCATGGTATCTGTGAAGGGTCCAGAATCACCTTTGCTGTGTTTTTGTAGCTCGAAAATTATCCATAGATTGGAAGGGACTGGTTTGATGCCCAGGACATTGTGCACGCTATGAAATAGTGGTCGTAAGCTTAATTTTAACAAATAATTGGAATGTCATGGGTTTAATGATGTCTCTCCACTTGGCTGTCTGACAGTAACTATGTAATGTAAAAGAGCCGTTAAAAATGGCTTTGCTGAATTAACTCCTGTTGCTCACCGAGTGGGTTTTGAGTCATTTCTGCCCTGTTTACTGTCACTACCATTTCCATTCCTGGTAGTACTGAAAAATCATAAGATGACAGCAGAGTGAGTTCAAGTCTATTCTAGAAGGTAATGCTGCTATAATCTTGAGTCCTCGAATTATTAGCCACAGTGATGTGCAAAATCCAGACCCTAAGTCTCACTTAATAAACAAACAATCAAGTTTTCAAGTGAAAGTTACTGCAGAGTGCCAGAAGAAAGTCACTTGTGTCGTTAGAATCATAGAATTGTTTAGGACAGAAGGGAACTCGCGGATCTTACAGTCACAACCCCCTGCCATGGGTAGCAACACCTCTCGCCAGAGCAGGTTGCCCAGAATCCAGCCTGGCCTTGGACACTTCCAGGGATGGAGCAGCCACAGCTATTCTGAGCAACTGTTCCAGGGCCTCAGCACCCTCACAGGGAGGATCTTCTTCCCAAGATTTAACCTAAATCTCCCCTCTGGTAGCTTGAACACATTCACCCTTGTCCGATCACCCTCATAAAGAGTCCCTCTCCAGCTTTCCTGGAGCCCCTTTAGGAACTGGAAGTGGCTCTAAGGTCCCCAGGCTGAACAACCTTAACTCTCAGCCTGTGTTCACAGTGTGTAGGCAATGGAGATCTGAAATACGACTGCTCGCCTGGCTTTGGGCAAGTTGCTTGTTCTCGGCTTGCCCGTCTGTAAAATGGGGTTAATGACCACTTTTGCATTATTGACTGAGTAAGATTTATGTTAGCTGTGGTTATAAACTGCTTTGATAGGCTTCTTCTGGAGTTCAGGGTGCTGCAGTGTGTGAGTTTTGAAGTCTCTTGCTACAGCGAAAGCCACACTGGCAGAGAGTTTGCAAATTGACTTCCGTCAGCTGCACATGGGAGGGGAGGGCGGCTGCAAGCTTTAGAATGTCAAGGCTCCGGCAGATTGCGTGCAATCCTAATCCAGCCCTGCAGCTCTGACCTTTGAAGGCAGCTTCACCTTGAGACGGCTGAAGAAAACTATGTATGTTTGTAGAAAAAGATTGTTGTGATAGAAGGAATTTGTTTTTCATGGTCCTCCAGCCCAGGGTTTCCCCACGGTCTTCCTGGAGCAAGTAAAGGAATCCAGCTCCTGGTCTGCTCTGAGGATGAACCCGATATTCTAAGTCTAAAGAGACAGCCTCTCTCTTGGGGCTGAACCAGGGAGTGTAATTAGGATAATCTCTGTTGCTCTTCTGCTGAAATCCATCTCAGACCTAACGATACTTTGCTGCTAGGGAAGATAAAGTAAGTTCCAGCGTGAGATAATTCTCTGGGTTCTCCTAGACAACATTTCTTACTGCTTAGAACTGTGTCTTGGGTGCCTGTGAACCTGAAACCCTGCTTCCTGCTTTCCTGCTGCGCGCTGTTCCCTCTTATTTTAATCTGGAGCGCAATCATTCTTCCCTTAGCTAAATGGGGAGTTTAGGCTTTGGTTCGTTCTCTCCTTTCTGATGGAACCTCATCCAGGCGAGACTCCGCTCCCCAAGGAGGAGAGCAGAGAATTCATTCTCGATGAAATCTGAAGCTCTCTGAAGTAAAAGCTGTTGACTTTGTCAGACCGTGCAAATGTGCGTTGCTTTTAGCAAGACAATAAAGGGTAAATGGGGTGATCTCTGCTCCCGTGGAGAGGTCGGGTGGTTACATTACACAATCTTCTGGAGCATCTTGCAGCAAATACATGGGTTATATTAAAAGTTGCAATCATATCATTTTTTAAAAGTAAATTGCTGACCTTATGCAGTGGAATCAGCTTTATTGAATTTCGCCAAAAACGCGTTTATAATCCCCCCCCGCCCCCGCATGCACATGATATTCATGTCCTTGCTGCCCATGTGGAAATGTCCCTTTTTATGGTGATAAAATTAAATTTGTCTTTGTCTCTGCCTTGCCTCACCTTTTAAGATTCCATCCTTAAGAGACACCAGTGGATATCTGTACCAGCGAATGAAGATGGGCAATATCCCTGCACGGCTGGCTGGCTGATTGTGAGCCAACTGCTACGGAACAAATAAATAAGCTTTTCACATTTAGAGGACAAATAAAGCTGAGGACAGGTGAAATACAGGGACTTTTCTAGGAGTGCTGCGGCCTTAGCCTGGGTAAGAATTTGACTTGGAATGACTTCTGCTTTGTTACTGCTTTTTTTTGGTGTTGTGCCATACGAAACGTAAAATCCACAAATAGTTACTGTGCTACTCATGTCGTAGTGAGTTACCAAAGGGTTACTAACCCTTCAGTAGCACCTAACCCTCTAGTCTGACCACCTACAGCCCCGGTCCTGAATTCTCTTGAGGGGAAAAAAGTGTCTCCCATATTTCTGTGCTGCTTTACAGACTCAAAATACTCCGGCTAAGCCTGGGACACCAACTCTAGATTAATTGAATGTATTTCGTATTACTTGGTCTCCTGTTTGTTAAACCTTTGCATTCTCCAGTGTGCAAACTCCACATGTCAGCGGGAAACAGAGGAAATCCTGTGTCGGTCGCGTAAAAGCTGTTAGCTCCGAAGTAATTCTGACTCCCAGTCATATACATATATATATACAAATATGTAAACATAAATCTGCAACTATAAATCTAACCATTCTGTGCCAATGGGGTGTTTTATCTAACCATTCTGTGCCAGGGGGGTGTTTTATC
>JAOXOE010030607.1:0-12877 GCA_028565055.1 Phoeniculus purpureus
AAAACCCACCTGGACATGTTCCTGTGCGCCTTGGTCTAGGTGGTCCTGCTCTGGCAGGGGGATTGGACTGGATGACCTTTCGAGGTCCCTTCCAAGCCCTAATGATTTTGTGATTCTATGATTCTTCACAGGAAGCTACTCAATTCCCTGTAAAGCCTTAATTCAGTTTTACAAAACACTGCCTGACAGCAACAAGAGAGGATGTCAAAAGGAGTGTTGTTAAATTTCTCTACAAGCACCTACTTTTGATATTTCTTCCATTGTAAAAGAGAAATAAAAAGTTCAAGGTGGTCTAACTTGAGGAGAGGGGAACACCCTCTGACACCTCACGCATTGTTTGTAACTCACTCAAAAAGTGGCACTAGTTATAAAATGACCTTGTTGGCTTTGAAGCCCTGAAGCAGGAGAAAAACCAATACCATGGACGCCTCATCTCTATGTAAGCGTAACGACTGCATCGCTTGTATGTTTTCAAGTAGATGTCATCAAGATGTTGACTTCTTTGCACCACATAATACTGCAGAAAGCAGCCAACCCTAGACTGTTTTCGAAAAGATGGAGGAAGAGTATGGAGTGTGCACTACATGGGTACAGCATCTCAGCTGCCCAGAACAGCTTCATGCTGGCAGCATGACATCCACGCTAGAACGCCCTTAGCATTGCTGCTTAGCTCTGGGTTCACTAGCTCAGGCTCAGCAGCGCCAAAGCATAAGCATGCTGCTAGCTGGTCTGTAACATACAACACTTGGCTCTCCCAATACATGCAATGACCATTTTTACCTCGTATCTCACTCTTCCAGATATTTTTTCCCTGGGCCAAGCAGTCTCCTGCTTTTTCAAGTATACATGTGCGGGTTCCCTCTAATCTCCTCGCACAGACCTCGCAGAAGTAGCTCCCAGAGCAGAGATCAGCAGGCTGAAAACCACTGATCTAAATCAGTATGTCTTTTGTGGTTCCTGTCTACCCCTCCAAGGACTACTTTAAAATGATGCTATTGTTTACTTTCACTTTTTCCATTTAGCTATTTGTCTACTGCAAACTTAACTGACAACTTTGAAAAAAAAAAAATGTCCTTAGTCTGGAAACAAGAGTCTTAATTTAAGTCACTTGGAAAAACCTTCTTGTGGAGTCAAACTTATTCAGCCAGCTGGTTTCTACACTCACGTCAGATCTCTGTAAATGGAAAAAAAAAAAAGCCTTGCTGAAAAGAAAAAAAAAGAGACTGTGAGCCAAATATAAAGTTTGCCATACACAACCTAGATGAAAGAACGTGAATCTTTTAGCCAGAGGGAACAGCTTCATCATTTAAATCTGAAGTCTGAAATACTTAAGTGTCCTGGGAATTAATAATTTGTATTTCAATAGGTCAAAAGTTTGGTTGAACAAAGTGATTTGCACACAGTTAATTCGGCAGGAAATTTCAGCCCTAATGCTGCACAAAGACAATACAAAGTCACTGACAATGTTAATAAAAGCAAACATAGTCTCTGTGACCTTGGAAGGAATGCTTTTCCTTCCCCTTGCCCTTCACAGTCCTACTTCTTGATTATCTTCCCCATGTGGGAAAGTAACCCTTCTCTGAGTCTGAAGGAAGAAAGCACAGATCAAGGCTGACCCAGATCAGCAGGTGAAGACCAAGACCAGCAGGAAGGGCCTGGGATCACCCCCAGATCCTCACTGCCACCTTTCCCCAGCACCTGACAACAGCCAACCTTTCTACCCCACAACACTGGGGAGTATCCACACACACCTACCCACCACCCCACGTATGTATCCCACGTAGTCCAGCCAGATACCCTTCTCATCTCTGTCACACTCAGATACCCAGATGCCTGAGCAGACTTCCAGTACCTGAAGGAGATCTGCAAAAAAGTTTGGGACAGACTTTTTACAAGGGACTCTAGTGATGATAGGGCGAAGGGGAATTGATTTCAAGCTAAAAGCAGGTCGATTTAGATGAGATCTTCAGAAGAAACTTCTCACTATGAGGGTGGTGAGACACTGGAACAGGCTGTCCAAGGAAGTTGTGAATGTTCCCTCCCTGAAAGTGTTTAAGGCCATGTTAGACAGGAGCCTGGGCAGCAACCTGGTCTAGTGAGAGGTGACCCTGACTATGGCAGCAGGGTTGGAACTCCGTGATCTCTGAGTTCCCTTTCAACCTAAGCTATTCCATTATTCTATGTGTTAAGAAAACACAAGGGTTTGACTTCAGGATGCCAGAAACATGTAGGCAAGAAGATGTACTAGCAGGATCGGCCTCTCAGCATTACACAGGTGCTGTGCTTGCTCTGAAGAAGCAACTAAAGTCAACTACATGTTTGAGCAGCACACCTGCCTACTTAAAGAACCCAGTGATACCCTCTCTCTCACATCACTTGCCACCCAAACAAGAGTAAAGATGAAGGTACAGGGACTAAGCACTTTTTGACAAGTAAAGACCCAGGATGCCTGAACAATTAGATGCCTTAACTTCAAAATGAAATCATTAAATGCTCTTCCTATGCAACAGTGTCTATTAATCAAACACGCTGCAGAGTCAAATAACCCTATTTAAAATAGTTCAGTGGAAAAATCAATCCAGTTAATTAATTTTCAGCTTAATCAATTCAGTTCAATTTTTCACCTTACCTCTGTTATGAATTACTCTTAAACTAAGAAGCTTTCATCCTTCAGAAACACAGAAATCTTTGCTTTGGTGCCAAAAAGAACCTTTCCTTTGGCCCATGTCCCAGCTCTGGGCAGGTATCCTGCTCTGGTAGACACGTTTGAGCCTGCATTTCTCCTACAGCAGAGCCCTCCAATTCATCCATCCCAGCATTCGAATGGGTGGCTAAATCTCAGTGCAGCACTTGTCTTGACAAGGTCTCAGTTGACCCACATAGGTCAAATGATTTCAGAATTTTCAAGTCTGTGGGCAGTGCTAAAGAGTAGCTTGTTTCAATCAAGGTAGGCACAGAGATGGCACAGAGATGGGTCTGGAAGAAAAGATCTAAGAGTAACATGAAATCCTTCCATGAGAGTTTGGGTATACCCTACAGTTAGAGGACAGATCACCCACAGAATCTGGGGCAGAATGATCCCAATCTTTCCCCAGGACACTCTTCTAAATAAATTTTGGACCATATCAGGCTGTTCTAGAAGGATGGAGCTACCCACATAGCTCATGTCCATTCCAAGCGGTAGGCAGTCACTCTCAGGAATGACAACCTGAGAAGCAGAAACATAACAACACTGCACTTCCACAACTGGTTTCTGAAGGCAGAAGCCAGAAAGCCCCTGGAAGATGAACTACTATGGCCCTTTCCTTACATCACATTTCCCCAGTCCAAGACCTCTGCCCAGCTCCAACTCATGTAGCTTCAAGTATCTGTGTAGCAAACTGCACCAGGGAATTAAGTCTAAAAGTAACTGATCTTGGTCCAAACAGCAAGGCTTGCAGGCATGCAGTGCACATGCTGGCAGGATCACCTAAGGTCCACAGCTGTTCTGGTGTTTCCAAAGTCACCACCAAGACAACTTCTTACTACAAAGCCCAGCAGCTGTCTCTGACAGGGCTGTGGATTACCACATAGCTATACATTTATCTGACAAGGACAGGACAAGGGGCAATGGGTGTAAGATGGAATAGAGGAGGTTCCACGTGAATATGAGAAGGAACTTCTTACAAGTTAGGGTGATGGAACGCTGGAACAGGCTACCCAGGGTGGTTGTGGAGTCTCCTTCTCTGGAGATGTTAAAAACCCACCTGGACATGTTCTTGTGTGACTTACCTAGATGATCTTGTTATGGTGAGGGGGCTGGACGAGATGATCTTTCGAAGTCCCTTCCAATCCCTAATGTTCTGTGATTCTGTGACATGGGTCTGACTACAAGATGGATCTGGGCACTGGAACAGGCTGCCCAGGGAGGTGGTGGAATCTCCATCCCTGGAAGTGTTTAAAAACTGAGTAACCAGAGTACTGGAGGCTATGGTCTAAGAGTTAGGGAGATGTTGGGATAAGGGCTGGACTTGAATGTCCTGGAGGTCCTTTCCAGCATAACAATTCCATGACTCTATTGTTTCAACAAACACAGCAGCAGCAGTTTTCCAACTCCTCTATACTGTTCCTTGGGAATTACCTGGCAAGGCCATTGCATGGAATTGATTTCATTTCTGTTCTCTTGATTGTCTGCCAAAGGCATCTATAGAGAAGGATGAATGCTGCTGCTGCTACGGTCTAAATGAAAACCACAATACGCAATCCATCAGACAAATAAGGGGCTGTGCTTCTGTGTGACCACAAGCCTGCATCTGACCAGTAATACCACGTGAATAACAAGCTCTGAAACAGACAGTTTAACCAGAACTATGCAGACCTGAAGGACTTTATCAGTATTTTTAACAGATTAAAATAAAATGACAGGATTTTTGAAAGTACTAAGGTAGAAAATAGTATGCAATTAGATGTAGAGCAAAAGATTTACTAGATCAAAAAAACCCCAACAAACAAAACTGAACAGAACAACCCTCTTGAAGTCCAGCAATGTGTAACACAGAACTGCAAATGGTCTCAAATTTGTCTCTCCTCAGGACTACCACCCTTTCTGAACAAAATAATATGCAATGGTCTTGCTAAACTGTTATGAGGACTTGGCTCCTAGTTCAATGTGAAGTATAAAGCCACAGAGTTTTGAACATTTGCTTTTGAAATGACATCCCTGACACACTCCTACCTACAGTCAGAAAGTCCTTGCATTTGCAGGGCTGGGAGCTCTTTCTCATTTCCAAGTGACCTCCAAAGCTATATGGTTCATAACAGAAGGAAGAAGTCAGGATCTTAACTATGTTATCAAACAGGAGTATTAACACCTTAAACAGTGGACAGGATTTTATAATTAAAAAATAGATAGAGTGGCGACAACTTTGATTTTAATCTCATTAAACATGTTAAGCACTTCAATAAGGCTTCTTGATGAACTCTAGAACAAGCCATGCAGTTCCATGAGTATTATTGTTTTGCAGTACACACAATATCCACTTATGGTTACAAAAACAACCTTAAATAAAATCTACTAGAAGACAGGCAATTGGCAAGCAACAAGCTGCTGGGTCATTACTCTGGTTCGGGTGTTTTTGGATGGGGGAGGAAGGAAAGTAAACTGTCAGAGTTGTGCTCTCAGTCACCTGTAGAGAGTAGGTGACTGCTACCATGACTAGTATGCTTGAGAAGAATCATAAAATCATCATGGCTAGAAAGGACCTGTAGGATCATCAAGTCCAGCCCTCATCCCAACATCTCCCTAACCACTAGACCTTAAGTGCTCTAGCTACTTGTTTTTTTAAACACCTCCAGGGATGAGGAGTCTACCACCTCCCTGGGCAGCCTAATCCAGTGCTCAACTCCTCTCTCTGGAAAGAACTTCTTCCCAAGATCCCATCTAAACCTCCCCTGACACAACTTGAAGCCATTTCCTCTCATCCTATCATTAGTAATTTGGGAGAAGATGGCTGGTACGTACTGCAAGAAGTCCATTCTCAGAAGTCTTAGACAAACAACCTCAATTTTGAAGTCAATTCAGTGCTTGTTAGTGAAAGATAAATATGTGTAAGCGAAAAAAGGATATAAGGATAACGGGCGCAAAGGCATGTTTTGTATTTATCGCCTACTTCAATGTCTCATTCAGTTGTGAGAAGTTAAGTGCCTCCCCACTGTTCCATTTTTAGGGTTTATTTCATTAGTTAAAGTTAGGCTTTTAACATCATTAAGAAGGAGGGCAAAGGCTAAATCTTTTATGCTTTTACATCTACTTTTCAATTCTGTATCTACCCCTCTGTCACCACTATTCTAGACAGAAGTTGCCATCTTACTCAAGTAAGAAGTTTTTCAATACTTAATACCAAATACTGAACACTTGTCCACTTATAGCCAAATAAGCATTAATTTGAAACTGCATTTTATATTTTACTACCCTCACTCCTTCATCAATAACTTTTTAAAGAGCACTGCAAACCCAATTACTTGCCTCACTTCTCAATGTCAAAGAAATCTTCAATTGTCCCAGACAAATGGGAGACTAAGGGATGCAATAACTGGAGACTCAGTCAAACCAACTCTCCTCAGCCATCTTCAATCCCGCATTTATTATGTCAGTGTCCACAGTAATTAGTGTCCAGAAACTCGGCCAGATTGATCATAGTTTTGTCCTGTGTGGTCCTCCTTTACCACTTGTCTGGATTAGAGGAGTGGCTGCTCTCTCTAGTAGACCCTCTCTTGTAACTGTACCAGAGGTGCAATTATCTCTGAGCCAACCATTCAGGGTGATGGAGGAATAACGTGACCTACACATTTTGTCCCTCATGAAATGCACTCAGCAGCTGAGCTCATTCCACTTTTCTTGGCTCAAGACTTGGAAATTTGAGTCTTTACCAAATGCCAGCCCTCCCACTGAGGGCAAAATTAACCTCAGCCTACAGGTCAGAGCAGTCTGATTTCCTCCTATTTTGCAAAATATTGTTCTAAGGATATGAGGTTAATGAAGTTGTCTGGGTAGAGGCATCTGAGACTCTTTGGTTGATATTTTAGTTCAGAAAGGTTGTTTGATTTGTTTTGTGTTTTCCAAACAACTCTAATGAGGATTACGCAATCTAACAACTGTCCCTTTTTTTACTTATCATTGCAACCTCCTCCCTAACCACAGATAACCTCTATTTTGATATGCAACACTAGTTTAAAACTAACAAATTCATTTAAATGTTCCTCGTGACAAAGGAAACAGTTGTGGGATTAATAATGCAGAGAACTTAAGGATCTGTAAAACCCTCAGCTTCAATCTGCTTCTACATTAAATCCTAAAATTGCAGTTTCACATAAGTCATAGAATCATTATGGCTGGAAAGGACCTCCAGGGTCGTCAGTCACTGGAATCAATAATACCTTGAATTTATGGCAGGAGGATTTGACTAGATGATCTTTTGAGTTCCCTTCCAATCCCTAATGATTCTATGATTCTATAAGGATCACTAATATGTCTCATCTGTCTTTTGGGACTCAATCTTCAAGAAATGAGCAAAAGATCATTTTCATGCCACCCCTTCCCTTCACGGTATCCACTGATCTTCCTGTTCCTTTGTGCTATATCTTACCCCTTCCATCATGATGCTTTTAGCATTCCCATCCAACTATTCCTTAATACTTTCTACCAAACTATCCAGCCAACTGCCAGCAACCAGCTTAACTGTGCTAAAGAAATACCGGTTAGTTAATATTTACTGAAGATGCTAGCTAGTACTGGAGAGAAACGACTATTCTGCATCCTTCTCGATTTTACAAACTAGAACTGAGAACAAACCTTTTAAAAACTTTGAATCAAAGACACGTCTTTTTTTTCCTGCTATGGAAGTGATTGTGCTGCCTTTGTAAACCTCTGCTTCTGTATTGTCATTCCAGTGTCTCTTTACTAATTGCTTCAGAAACAGAGCTCGTATTGTGTAGTCAGGCAGAGAAATAACAAACGTTAGTGTTACACAGAGGTTGTGTCCTGAGCCAGAAAGGGCACTGTACTTTTGAGAACGAGTTTAAAAGGAAAATCACTCCTTTAATGTTTGCTTCACTATACAACTCCTACAACGAATGCCCCACAACATTTCTGGCATTTAAAATGCCATTTTCTACACAAACCCTTCATTCTGTATATAGACCAACTTACCCTTAACTCTAAACTAGCCATAACAATGTTTATATGCCGGCCTCATCACTACACAGGTTAACTCTACTGAGAAAAACCCTCACCTGTATGCATAGGTTATCTAACAGGATAGGACAAAGTCAAAACCTGATCAGCTGACAATGTCCACTGCAACTCTGATTTAAAAAAAATAACTCAGGAGGTCACTTCAGTGAGTAAAATGCAAACAAGTAATGAGCAAATACCTTGTGAATGCTAAGATTTATTCATGTCAAACTTAGTAAATCACATTGTTCTGAAGAAGAATTCACAAGAAGCAAATGAAGACCGTGACCATCTCATCCTTTAAGCTGTGCATAGACTGCTCACGTTTTTATCAGTTCAATGCTCAAGATCTACTCAAATACAAAATCACACAATCACTCTGGTTGGAAAAGACCCTGGGATCATCAAGTCCAACCATCTACCCTACCTTACAAGTTCACCCCTAAACCAGATCCCTCAACACCTCATCCGAACAATCTTTAAACACATCCAGGGATGGCGACTCGACCACCTCCCTGTGAAGACCGTTCCACTGCCTGACCACCCTTTCTGTGAAAAAAATTATCCTAATGTCATGTCTAAACCTATCTGTTGTTGTAATTTGAACCCCTTTCCTCTTGTTCTATCACTAATTGCTTGTGAGAAGAGACCAGCACCAACCTCGCCACAACATCTTTTCAGGTAGTTGTAGAGAGTGATGAGGTCTCCTCTTCAAACTAAAGAGCCCCAGCTCTTTCAGGCCTTCCTCATAAGATTTATTCTCCAGGCCCTTCACCAGCTTCGTTGCCCTCCTCTGCACCTGCTCCAGCATCTCCTAATTTACTGTGATATTGTGATAAGAATCTGTAAAAAAAAAATAAGCAGCTGACCATCTCACAATCTCACACCCCAAACCAGAATACTGATAACACAACCACTGTCACTACTTACAAACAGTATTCTCTGTCAGTGGTGGAACTACAGTTTTAAATTCACCTGAACAGACATAATATCTCCTACTTACATGCTGATCAGCCATTACATTTATAATATAAAGGCAAACAACAGACACCTCAAACCACTACTTTATTGAATAATAAGTAAGATCAGAGTGCTGGAGGTATCCTCAACATGGAAGTAAAATTCATTAAGCAGCTATTTCATTCCTTCTCCAATGCAAGCAGGAGCACTACAATAGACTTACTGGTTACCCCATTATCATTACTTTCAGCTTAAATTTGAAATAAATATCCAAATCAGCATTGAAAATCCAGGTAAACATTATTTACAGATTCGATTCACTGCCTGTCCATATTCCACACATCTACTCAAAACTGGACAGGTACTATACACATCCAACTCCAAACCTATGCTGTACAGGCTCATATGTAGTTAAATATACTGCGTAACAGCTATAAGCTTTTTGGAACACTACTGCCTATGCTTATGCCTTGGTTAGAAAGATTTTGTAATGAACAACACAGACCACAGCCAATGTTTTCACTTTCCTACTCTTGAACACACACTGTTGCCCTTGGCACCACTGTCTTGGAAACATGACAGTACTGTTAGAGATGTTCCGTACTTAGGCTAATTGAGTATTTTATATAATCGTCTTTACATCACAAGAAAACTCCAAACAACAAGGGGAAACAAAACACATAAGCAAAAATCACCAAGTCAAATAAACCAGGAAAAAGAACTTAAAAATCAGGAAACCTTACATGCACAAGTAAAACCACTGAGCTAGTGGGATTTAAAAAAGAACATTCAAACCTTTACATAGCCCATAATACGATGGAACACTTTTTTTTATTGAAGTAAATTTACAATCCTGAACATATTTCTAAAAGCCACACAGAATCGTCATGGCTGGAAAAGACCTGCAAGATTATTAAGTCCAGCCCTCATCCCAGTATCTCCTTAACCATGGCCTCAAGTGCTCTAGTTACTTGGTTTTTAAACATCTGCAGGGATGGGGACTCCACCCTTCCCTGGGCAGCCTGTTCCAGTGCCCAGCCACTCTCTCAGGAAAGAACTTCTTCCCAAGATCCAACCTAAACCTCCCTTGATGCAACTTGAGGCCATTTCCCCTCATCCTATCATTAGTAATTTGGGAGAAGAGACCAGCACCAGCCTTGTTACAACCTCCTTTTAAGTAGAGAGCAAGGAGGTCTCCTCTCAGCCTCCTCTTCTCTAGACTTAATAACCCCAGTTTTATCAGCTGCTCTTCATAGGGCTTGTTTTCCAGACCTCTCATCAGCCTCACTGCCCTTCTCTGGCCCCTCTCCAGCACTTCAATGTCATTCTTATACTTTGGCACCCAAAACTGGACCCAGTACTCAAGGTGCAGTATCATGAGTGCATCTTTAAGCTCTCCCAGTGTGATGAATCTACATTGGATCTATCCATATTCAGGAGGTTTCTACAAAACCTTCTTTAAACTTAAATTTTGTTGCATTTGATTTGTCCCCATTTATTTCAAGACATTAGTAGAGTTTTGCACAAAGTCAAGTCCATACATCATCACAACTTAGGGTAATTCCATGCACACATGCACAAACACAAACATATTTGCTTATAAGACTTACTTTTGTGTGTCTGAAGTTCGTTTTCGGCCCACTTGCAGATCCCGAGACACATCTTTCCCAGTATTATTTAATAAGGTATCACCTTTATTTACAGAATCCTCTTCTATTCTGGCTGTAGAAAAGATAGGCTCTTCAATTTTCTGATGCTTTGGCTGTATGTCCTCTGGAAGGGTAGTTATGCTTGCTAAATCCTTTTCACTTCTGTTGGGTTCATCTTGGACAGCAGAGGCTTTAGATTCCACCAGAGAAGATTTTGTTGCAATATTAAACAAGCTTCCAAGAAAATGAAAAAACCCTTCTCGGGGCTGCTTGTCTGGTGTTTTGATTCCAGGAGTCAAACTAGGAAGGCTATTAGCTTTTTTCAGTTCCTCCTGGATTTCAGACTTGCTAAGTTCTTCTGTGGAATGGTTCTTCTCTTCACTTTGACAAACCTAAGGTAAATACAAGAAACAGATAAAAATATTTCCCATAATTTGCCCACATTTCTGGGTTCCCTATTTTAAATTTGCTCCTGTGCATTGTGCTCCTTTCAGAAGATCTATTGCTTACAGCTTGACTTCAAGAACAAGCTGTATGCTCTCCTCTCTTTTTGTACTAAACAGGTATCAGTTCTACAAAGAGCCAAAAAGACTGCATAGGCTAAAAGATTCACCAAGCCACTGGTGTGGAAGTAAAGCAGAGAAGGACAGATGGAGAAAAATTGCTTCAACTGGCAGAAAAAACCCCAAGGAAGAAGCAAGGAACAATTTTTCACACTCCATACTCTAATCTGCTCAAAAAGCACAGCTTCACAACCAAATCTATACAGGCTCAGAAGCTGAACAGGTTTTTTGTTTGGTATAGGCAAAACCACCAGAGCAAAACACAAATGTAGGGGACCCTGAACTTGTAAAAAATACAGGAGAATTGAGAATAGAATTTGGATAAAATGAACTCACAGGCTAATTAATACTATGAGCCATCCTTGGCAACCCCATGTCGCACCCTTCAGCCAGCTTTCCTTCAACTCCACAGGCAATTAACTGCACAGCTCTATTTCCAAGTGTATTTGTAGTCTCACACAACTCTCTAATATACCATATTCACACAGCAGTTTTCCATACAGCCTGCACATCACTACCCCTGTACCCTATGGCCTTCTGAACCTCCTACCAGCTCTACCAACTAGCTGAAAATAATTAGCACTAAGGTAGGACTTCACTTCATTTAAACCAACTGTCCATGTCCTCTCTCAACTCAGCTGAGCATCTACCCCCAGAGCAAGCCAAGCTGTGTTCCTCATCAAGTTATGCCTTTGGTTTTCCTTGGTGTAAGCTTCTCTTACACATTCAATCCCTGCTGCCCAAGTCCAACACACTTCTGCCAAGACCATTTTTGCCACCTTTTGGTGATGCAACTTCACTGACTGGCTTCATTTAAACACTACGTGTAACCATGATTTCAGCTTCACAATCTGCAAATGCTTTCTCCCTGGACTAAAATTTCCTGGGGAGCACCTCCCCGCATCTATCCATGCCCTCTGCAGCGGGTGCCATATGCTGTTGCTGTCTACTTTATCCTTACAGTACAATCATTGTCATTTCAACCCCTGCCTCAACTCTACTTACTGAAACAGAACACAGGTATCCCAACTTTTCTTAAATGAAGTCTATGCTGCTCAACAGAGTGGGGAAGAAGCACATTAACAACGCTTTTGACACAGTCTCCCATAACACCACGAGCAAGCTTTGGACTGTGACTTAAGAACCGGCTACAGAACAGACCCCAAAGAGTGGTGATTAATGGTGCAGAGTCTAGCTGGAGACTGTAACCAGTGGTGTCCCCTGGGGATCTGTGCTGGGTCCTGCGTTGTTCAGTTAATGAACTTGATGATGGGATAGAGTGTCTCCTCCGCAAGTTTGCTGATGACACTAAGCTGGGTGGTCTCTGGCTGATTCACCTTTACTGTGAGGGTTACAGAGCACTGGAACAGGCTGCTCAGGAAGGGCATGGATCTCCTTCTCTGGAGACTTTCAAGACCCATCTGGAAGCATTTCTGTGTAACCTGTACTAGGTCCTCTGATCCTGCGCAAGCATGGGGGTTCTACTCTATGCCTCTTCCAACCCCTCATAATCAGTGTATAGCTCTGTAACATGATACCTTTGGGCAAGAGTAATTGTTTAAAATGTGATAAAACCTATCCATCTGTTCTAAGCAGAAAGTTATTTTCATGAGCGTCTAATCTCTGGTGAGACCCCACCTGGAGTACTGCATCCAGTTCTGGAGCCCTTATTACAAGAGGGATGCGGACATGCTGGAGCATGTGCAGAGGAGGGGCATAAGGATGATCAGAGAGGGCTGCAGCACCTCTCCTATGAGGACAGACTGAGGGAGTTAGGGCTGTTCAGTCTGGAGAAGAGGAGGCTCCAAGGTGACCTTGTGGCCTTCTGGTATCTGAGAGGGGCCTACAAAAAATCTGGGGAGGGACTTTTCAGGATGGCAGGTAGTGACAGGACTAGGGGGAATGGAGCAAAGCTGTAGCTGGGTAGATTTAGACTGGATGTGAGGAGGAAGTTCTTCAGCATGAGAGTGGTGAGAGCCTGGAATGGGTTGCCC
>JAOXOE010030608.1:0-12875 GCA_028565055.1 Phoeniculus purpureus
GTCCCTGCCCATGGCAGGGGGATTGGACTAGATGATCTTTTGAGGTCCCTTCCAATCCCTAATGATTCTACGATTCTATGATAATCCACTCCAACATGCTTTTCATCATGATCTCACAATGTGAAAACATTTGGATTCACTGCAGAGATCAGCCTCTATTGGGTTAGTGTGGCAAGGTTTCAGTAGTAGTGGGGCTACAGGGACAGCTTCTGTGGGAAGCTGTAAGAAGCGTCCTCTGTGTCCCCTATGGCAAATGCCAGCCAGCTCCGAGACAAATCTGCTGGCCAAGACTGAGCCCATTAGCAGCAGTGGTAGTGCTTTATCTTTTTACTCTCTAATTGAGATAAAATTCCCTACACACACATAGGGTAACTATACACCTATTGTATGGGTTAAAAATGAGAACTCTGAAATGCATTGGTTTGAACAAATCCCACTGGTGTTAGGAATGTCTATTGTCTGTTCCCTGCACAGCTGTGATGTTGGCTGATGCCAACCAGTAAGCTATAAGGATCAGCAGATGGAAAATCCATTTGCCTAGGGCATATTCTGCCTCAAAACATGACATTGCTGTGAGCTGAGTCATCACTGACACGGCAGAGGTTGTCCACCTGATCCGAAGCAACAGCTCCCAGACTGCTTCAGGGCATGAACTCAATATAGCATAACAGGAACGGAGGCATTTGTGTTCCTTGTCCTACCTGGACATGTTTGAATTGTGCTGGAACACCCTCCAAAGCCTCCTTGTAGAGTATTCAGAACACTACAGACTCAGCCAAGACAATGACTGGCAGCACTGCATCTGTCTTCCTGTGAGGAGCCACCAAGCACCAGTGTTGACAAGGCTGCTGAAGTAAGACAGTAACAACAAAATGATCTTCTCTACAGGGTTTTCCAAGGCAACTTCTGGTCCAGCCTGTTTAAGTGGATCACCCTAGATAGGATTTTCCACTTTCAGGCTGAGGACTTTGTGACTGGCCACTGTGCCAGATGTCCTTGTAAGGCCAGCTCTGTTCGGAGCCAGTTGTAGCTGATGGTTATTGTAGTTCTCACTGATCAGGGCATCTGTTCTTACGATTAATTCTTTCCTTCAGTTCTGGATGGATGACAGATTGCAGCCTACCCTTCAGAGTAAGATAAGCAATTGCTTCATGTCCTGTAGAATACATTTTAGCTGGATGGGCAGAATCAGACATGAAGTGTGCAGCACTTTGACACCTCTAAGTAGTGCAGAATACATTTCCTTACCTGTGCAACTAGCAGGACACCAAGAAACTTTTCCTCTCATCTGAATTAGCTCCTCACAGAAGGTTGAGGCAAGCTCAAGGTTTGAGTCCCAAGAGCTAAATGCTAAGGATGTGTAGAAGGCTGCTTACAGGCTCCTGCAGGCTTGCAAATGGCTGTTGCCAACCTTCCTCCTCTGGCACACCACTTTTACGATGAGGAAACTTGTCTGAGCAGAATTCACAAGAAAACCAATCACTCTGAGACCCTTGAAGAAACCCCCTAGAGGCTTGTAGTGAATCACAGGCTTTGCTGCCTTCAGCACTAATGGAAAAATTCCATTTTTCAGCTGTCTTTTCTGCCTCAGACACATAATAAATTTTTCTATCTAAAATGAAATTGTATAAACCCCACAACACCCTCTTTCAAAACAAGTCACTCCTTACGCTTTTCTTCCCAAAGAAAATCCACTAAAACCCCCTGTGTATGAGAAAGGTGGTTGTGTTGATTAATGCACTGTGGAAAACCTTTAGGAAACACAGTGATGAGTGTGACAGGAACTTCAATGTAGAAGGAAACGTAAACCACTTGTAACCAAATGCTTTATGTGCAGTCAAAACGCTGTACATAATGTGGAGGGTCTTTTTAAAATAGTCAGGTGATTTTATATGTATATATATAGAATTTTATGTAATTTTACAAGGTTTTAAGACGAACATTTTGCTTTTCCAGAAGCTTCCTATCTGGTTATCCGCGTATAAACCAGCACATGGGTACATGTTACATGTCCAAAATGGCTCAAAGACCCATTTGCCAAGTACCTAAATAGTGTTTTCTGAATGTTTCTGTGCCTTTCCTCACGTCTCCCTCTGGTTTCACATAGACCACAAAGGTTACCTGCATCCTCCTCTCACTGCTTTGCTACCTTTCACAAAACCAAAGAAATCAGATGCTGCCACATACAGTAGACCTCTTCTATTTTGGATCTCTGGAAGCAAATCCTATGAATATAGCCGTGGCCATGCGTGTACCTTCACGGATTGGACTAATTAACCAGCTCACAGAAAAACTTATTTATTCCCAGATTGGCACAGGGTGGGTGCAAGCTGTAAATAGCAGGGAGTAATGAAGATGAACCCACTGGTAAATCTGTCCTGCAAAACCCATATTCCTGAAGAAGAGATTTACTTGAGATTAATGTTTTGCTGAGTGTGGAGATGTATTTGCAGGAAAATGGACATATCTTCGACCAGCCCTAAGTAGCAGGAAGCCTTGCGGGCCAGAGGGACCGACCTTGACCGCCTGCAGTGAGGAAGAACAGCGAGTTGTAACATCTGAGCGAGGGAACAAGGGGCCTCAAACGCAGATGGGGTGGAAGTAACCGGACCAGAGGCAGGGCCAGTAGGGAAGTCAGCTGGAGGCATGATTGTCTCCTGAACAAGACAGCACCACCTATCACAGCTTGTGTGATCACGTGTAGGGAAAGAAAGGTTGTCTCTAAGGGAAAGCTTAAGAACTAATAAACGGCTTCTGCTTGATTCACATTGAATCGTGTAGAGTCCACTGTATTTTTCCCTCAGTTGAGGGAAATACTAAGTAGTTTCACCTTCTGTAGCTGTGTGTTTTTACAGAGCTTCAAAAGAGGATGGAATGGAGCTTTAACAAGTTTTTTTATCCTGAGAAACAGTCCTGAGCTGTAACAGGTTATAAAATGCTGTCAACTGCCTTGGAGCGCGGAGCTGGATGGGCTCCAGTAAGCAGCACATACAGAGAAAGGCTGTCCCAGCCTGTGATCCTCACCAGGGGAAGACTCACAGAGAAGACAGCTGTTCCCTGCTGGAACATAGGAGGTTCCACATATGTATGAGAAGGAACTTCTTCCCAGTGAGGGTGACAGAGCACTGGAACAGGCTGCCCAGGGGAGTTGTGGAGTCTCCTTCTCTGGAGATGTTTAAAACCTGCCTGGACGTGTTCCTGTGTGACTTGGTCTAGGAGATTGTGCTTTGGCAAGGGGATTGGACTGGATGATCTTTTTAGGTCACTTCCAACCCTAAACATTCTGTGTCACTCCTGTACCCCAGCACCACCTGTCTGGGCTCTGCAGCTGAGACTATGCCTTGCAGGGAAGAGAAGGCCACCATGGTGGTCCCAGAACCCCTCACCAGGAGCAAGAGTTGCTGTCAGGATCAGATAGATGATGTCTGATGGATCTGAGGGACATGTTCTCCTGGGTGAGGAGGGGTTTGCTGTCCCTTTCGTCACTGCCCCAGGGTATGCTTCTCTTCCCATCCACTAGAGTCAGTGCTCCCACCCCAGTAGTGGATGGTCTGAGCCAACACCAGCCTCTGCCTCAGGTTTTCACCTTAAAACCCCTCAATGTTTGCTAAGTCTATCGGTCCAACCCATCTTTGCCCTGACTACACCCCAGCCAACACACCGGGGCCACAGCAACATGAGTGCCCCATTGCTGAACTAGGACTGGACCAGTGCGGAGCTGCCCCAGCCCAAAGGGTCCTCCACTGCAGACTCTGCCTGCAACTCCAGAGGCCTCCTGGGGAAGAGCAGGAGGCTGCTGGCCTTTCCCAGTTGTGGCTGGAAGTCAGCATAACCCCTCGCCATGGACTTTCCGTTGTGCAAGTCCTCTTTTGTCCCACAAAAACAATCACCCTGCTTTTAGGGCAGGATTCCTCCCCACTACCCCACACCTTGTTTCCCCTTCCCTCTCAACATCCTGCTGCTACCTACAGAAGTCTCTCCAGCCTTCTCTGAATTTGGGTTGCTATCAGCACCTCAGAGGTGATCTCCTTCCTCTCAGGGTGCTATCAGCTCCCCACACAGGAGGACAGGGCAGCCTCACGTGGTGCAGGACTGAGCTGCAGCAAGTAGCTGCGTCCAAGAGCTCCTCGGGTCATCGATGCAGCCAAGATAGCTGGAGCCTGAGACAGGCTTCACCCTCCCCTTCTTCTCTTTCTCACTCTTTATTCCCGGCCCCCCCCCACCTCCGCCCCGGTCTTTTTATTCCCAGTGGCCCAGAACATTTAGTCTGGCCGGGAAAAGGAAATCTCATTACGGAATTACAGTTCATTTAGCAGGTCCCACTGGAAGCCCTGCAATAACCACTGGCTTCCTAACAGGATTAGCCAGGGGCTGAACCTCCCCATCTCGCCACAGTTGTCTCCACTCCCACAACAGGTTCGAGGACCCCAGAAAACCCCAAGCAGTCACAGAAACCCAAGATGCAAGTGGACACAGAGAAGGTTGAGGGGAGATGAAGATGGAGGCTCTGTTGACATGAGCATGGGCACCACTAGCAGAGGGTTGAGCAGGTCTCACCCCAGGCTCATTCTCACTCAACAGTGAATGTTGGTTCCCATGAGAGGACTGAGGATCCTAGCTTCAGAAACAGAAATGAGACCCTGGGGCATCTCACTGTGAGATACCCTGTCTGCTGCACCCAAACCAGCACCAAGCTGCTCATAGATGTTGGCAGAAGGCCCTCCTGACATCAGTCTTGGAGACTACACAGAATCACAGAATCATTCAGGTTGGAAAAGACCCTTGAGATCATCAAGTCTTTAACCATTAACCACCATTAACCCAGCTCTACCAAGTTCACCACTAGAGCAGCTCTCTCAGCACCACAGCTGAATGGTCTTTAAACACCTCCAGGGATGGTGATCCAACCCCCTCCTGGGCAGCCTCTTCCAAAGCCTGAGGGCCCTTTCCAGGAAAAAGTTCCTCCTCAGGGCCAACCTGAATTTCCCTTGGGGCAGCTTGAGGCCATTTCCTCTCATCCTGTCCCTTGTTCCTTGAGAGAAGAAACTAATCCCCACATCTCTCCACCTTTCTGTCAAGCACTTGCAGCCAACAAGAAGGTCTCCTCTCAGCCTCCTTTTCTCCAGACTAACCAGCCCCATCTCCCTCAGCTGCTCCTCACAAGGTTTGTTCTCCAGACCCTTCCCCACCCCTGTTGCTCATCTTTGGGGACCCACTCCCCAAAGTGAGAGCCCCTCAAGGTCCTTCTTGTATTGAGGTGCCCAAACCTAACTGCAGTACTTGAGATGAGGCCTCTCCAGCGCCCAGCAGAGGGGTGCTGGCCACACCAGTGCTGATCCAAGCATGAAGGCTTGGGTTGGCATCGTGTTGTGTGGTGACACAATTTGTGGGGTCAGCTCTCTGTCATTAAGAGGGTAGGACTTAGGACAAATAATTCAGAAGATCAAAGAAGGAGCCCAGTTGCAGGGAGACACCAGAATAACCAAGACCAGGTTTTGCCATCAGTGATGCTGAAATCTCTCTGCTTCTCCCATCCCTTTGAAGAGATGGTGAAAGAGCAATAAACTGGGTGTAGCAGAGCATATGAAACCACCTCTGCCTCTCACCCACAATGGTTCGCACATGGAGAGAAGACCAGTGCTGCCCAACAGGAAGGTCAATGTCTGTGTGGCAAATCCAAGCTGGAAAGTTTCCAACTTGGCTCAGCCGCCCAGCCCCAGGCAGGATGGCAGTAGCAGGGACCTTTCCAAACACTTCTACTTCTACTTCAAAAATTGTCTCCACGGCATCGCTCCAGGTGCTGCCTCAGAGCAGAGTGCAAACATGGACAGGGTTTGGTTTAACCAAAAGCAAGAAGGAGAAAACTTAGGTAACTGGGTTTGCTGGGACCGTGCTCTCACCCCCACCTCATTTCATCACACATCTACTCAGCCTCCTTGCACCAACTGAACTGCTCTAGGGAGCTTTTGCTGTGGCTGAGGTCACTCTGACCACCATAGGGTGCAGCCCTGCACAAGTCCAGGTCCCATGTGGTCCTCTGGGATCACAGCCCAAGACAGTGCCCCTGGGAGAGGTGGGAGCCCTGGTAATTGTTGGAGCCCTGGAGGTGTTGGAGACCTGGAAGGGGTTGGAGCTCTGAAAGGGGTCGGAGCCCTGGAAGGTGTTTGAACTGTGGAAAGTGTTGGAGCTCTGGAAAGTGTTGGAGCTCTGGAAGGGGTTGGAGCTCTGGAAAGCGTTGGAGCTCTGGAAGGGGATGGAGACCTGGAAGATGTTGGAGCCTTGGATGGGGTTGGAGCCCTGGGAGGGGTTGGAACCCACCACAGCCCCATCTCCAGAAAGGCCTATCCATCTGAGGACCCAAAGAACCTGGAGCATTGCCTCCCAACTTTGATGCTCCAGATGAGATGGGGTGGGTGTCTGAGGAACCTTGTTAGCTGGAGGAAATAAAGGCCACATAAGGGCTGTTTCTTCATGGCAGAGCACTGTGTCCCAGTCCCCGCAGCTCCCACGCTGTTCCAGCTCCACCAGCAGATGTTTCTATCATTAGCAAGAATCTCGCTGGAGGTGAAGGGATGCAGTGGCTCCAGTCTGCTGCTAACGAAGCTGCGTAGGCAGGGTTAAGTGCTGGGGTCAGCCCAGAGCTTGGATGGCAGCAGCAAGCGGCGGGGTGAGAGTGATAGGGACCTGGGGAGTTTTGCACGAGCAGTCCCGGCGAAGGCAGGAGCTGTGGGAAGGGAGGAGGGAGGGATGATGTGGAGTTTCGCTCATGCATGCAGCCTGTAATTCAGTTTGCAGCATCTTGCTGAGACCAGGAATTGAGTAAGAGGCCGAGAGGGATGAGGTGTTAGGGGGTTGATGAGGACTCATAGGCTGTCATCGTCCCTGCTGTCCAGACACCCCAGAAGGGTGCAAAGCCCTGCTCCTGGCCACCCACCAGCTTGTCATCACTGGGGACTCAAGTGGGGAGTGAGACAGGACAGAAACGTTACTGGGTGAGCTGGGAATGAACAAGGACCAGAGGAAATTGAATAAAGTTGTGTCAGGGGAGGGTCAGATTGGTTCTGAAGAAAACTTCCCAGAAAGAGTGAGAAGGTCTTGGAACAGGCTGCCCAGGGAGGGCGTGGAGGCGCCATCCCTGGAGGGGTTAAGCGAACGAGCAGTCAGGACGTTTCAGGAGATGGGTTAGTGGTTGGGGGTTGTAGGGTGGATGGTTGGACTGGATGATCTTGAAGGTCTTTTCCAGCCTTAATGATCCTATGATTCTGAGTCTGCCCTCATGACATCCAAAAGCACCAATGTAGCCACATAGGACATCAACATAGCCAGACAGAACATCCAAGAGCGTCAACATAGCCACATAGGACACCCAAGAGCAGCAACCACTGCAGAGCAGGGGACATGGGTCTTGACCCAACTGGCAGCCAGTCCTGGTACAACTACTCTGCCTGCAGTGGCCATGCAGCTTCACCTCCCCTTTTCCCTTTTCTTGTCTGTTTGTCTGCCCATCTGAGCCTCCAACAGCAGCAACAGGGTCTGGCAACCCAAAAGTTTCCCTAGGGAAGAAGTTCTGGCATCTAGCAGTCAAGTCAAGGAGACTCTGGAAAGTTGCTCCGAGTCTGTCTCATCTCACAACCTGACACATCCCCGCTGTCCATTTCCCTTTCCAAGGAAATCTGATTTGTTCCCAAGTTTATAGTTTCAGTGACCTAATCCCAGCATAGTTGTTCCTGTTTCCCTTTAATTTACTGCCGCAGCTCGTATTAATTGATGGATTGCAGAGGGCTTGAGCCAAGCTAATTGTTTTAGACAGCGCAAAAAAGAGAAGGAAGAAGGGAGATGTGAGGTCCCTTAGTAGATTATGGAGAGGGAACCGGCAGCCACCAGAAAAGGGGAGCATCTCCCAGCTGAGGCGGCTGCTGTGGATGTTCACGAGGTGACATCGTGCTCCCTGCCAGCTGCCCTGGATTGACCTTCAGGAGACAGCAAAGGTCGGGGACAGGAGGACTGCGATGGCCCTTCTGCCCTCACCCAAGGGCTTCTGTTACTGAGCAATAGTGGGGATGTGGGGACTTTCCAGAGGGTGGGGAAAAGGTAAATGTCAGCCAAATGTCACCCAGATGTCACTCATTTGCCGGCAAGGATGATCCAGGGAGCCACAGGCTGCCTGGAAGGTGATGGAGCAAATCCTCCTGGACGCTGTTTCCACACATAAGGGGTAAGAAAGTCACTGGGAACTGCCAGCGGGGATTTATTTGATGCAGATCTTGGCCAGGGGACCTGATCAGCTTCCAGGGTGGGATAAGCAGCTCTGTGGACCAAGGCAAAGCAGTGCAAGCTGGATAACTTCACTGCAGTGAGGCCTTTGCCAGAGCCTCCTGCACTATCCTTGTGGCCAAATTGTGGATAAGCAGATAAATTCGGGACAGGTTGGACTCTCAGTTCATTTCCAGATGGTAGCAGACAGGGGGGAGCGGTTGACAAGCTGGAAGGCAGGGCTGCCATCCAGAGACAACTCTGGGCTGGAGAAACAGCCCAACAGGAGCTCAGGGAAGTCAAAGGCAAACACCAAGTAATAGAATCATAGACAGTGTCTGGTTGGAAGGGACCTCCAGAGGTCATCTAGTCCAACTCCCTTGCAACAAGCAGGGCCATCACTCACCAGGCCACGTTGCCTAGAACCCCATCCAGCCTGAGCTTGAATGGCTCTAGGGATGGGGTCTCCACCCCTCTCTAAGCAGCCTGTTCCAGGAATCCCCCACCTTCAGATTCAATAACTTGTTCCTCCTGTCCAGCCTCACTCTGCCCTTTTCCAGCTTCAAACCATGACCCTTCAGCCTATCATTCTCGCCTTTCACAGGCTGGAAGATCACTATAAGGTCCTTCCGGAGCCTTCTCCTCTCCAGCTGAACAGCCCCAACTCCCTCAGCCTGTCCCCAGAGCAGAGGGGCTCCAGCTATCTGATCATTTGCATGGCCTCCTCTGAATTTGCTCTGACAGGTCCTCATCCTCCTTGTGCTGGGAGCTCCAGAGCTGCCCCTGGAAGGGGGCAAACCCAAGTGACAGGACAGGCTGGGTCCAAATGGCTTTGGAGCAAAGGAACTGAAAATCCTGTTGAATTAGAGCAACAATGGCCTCCCCTCTACTTGGACTTGTAGCTCTGGAGTCTCCAGTCCTGAGCTCCTCAGGGTAAGACAGACATGGACATGCTGGGGGAAGTCCAGTGGAGACCAGCTTCATCAAGGAACACTCAACCCACAAATGAGGCTGCAGATGTTGTGTTCCTTCTGCCCAAAGAAGAGGGGAAGAAGAGACCTAATGGCTGGCTGCAACCATCAGAGTGGAAGCTGGGGAAAAGCCAGCTGGATGTCTCCAGCAGCAGGGTGAGATGCAATGGAGCGGGACAAATTCTGACTTGGGAGTCACAGAATATTTAAGGTTGGAAAAGACCCATAAGCCATCAAGTTCAATCACAGATGTGGGGATTATAAATGTTCCTGCTTGTACAGGTGACTATTGGAGACCTTAGCATTTTGATGGTTGGGCCTGAGCAGAAGCCAAGGGAGACCAAGACAGAGTAGGAGGATGTGATGTTGCACCTCCAGCAGCTCCATGGCACTGGAATGGGATTCCCAAGGAGGTGGTGGCACTGGAAAGGGCTTCCCGGGGAAGTGGTTGAATTGCCATCCCTGGATGTGTTTAGAGATCATTTGGATGAGGTGTTGAGGAATATGGTTTAGGGGTGAACTTGTAAGGTAGGGTAGATGGTTGGACCCAGTGACCACAAGGGTCTTTTCCAACCAGAGTGATTCTGTGATTCTGTGATCTGATGGGACTTTACAGTGTTTCTGGTACCTGATTCTCAACACAGGGTGGGGGATCTTTTCTGCTTTCCTTCATCTCCCTGCCCTACATCCCTCATCCATCTCCCCTGTCAGAGTTCATGGTCTGACCTGGTGCTGGGGTTTTGCTTCTGGCCAGCACTGAGTCAGACCATGACATCTGTGAGGAGCTCCATGGGGCTGTCAGCAGGGGTGGGACCCCAGTCCACAAGCAAACCCCAGCTCCCAGGCAGACTCCAGCCCCCATGAGCCCAGACACCCTCTGGGTGTCCACGTTTTCCTGGCAGGACACCCGCTCTGTGTTGTTTTCCTGGCTCAAAGCCCCCTCCTTCCCTCCCATAAATCAGCCCCAGCTCCTCCAGTGCAGCTCTCACCGAGAGGTTGATTTATTCGGGAACAACGCAGGGAGTTTCCAGATTAACACTAATTGCTCTCCCAAATTACTTAATAGTTGAAATTGCAGCCCTCTCTTTGCAAATCATCTCAGACAGTTCAATAAAAAACCCAACCCAACCCCAAAACCAAACTCTCATCGAAGAGACAACTGCAAATGGATGAAGTCTTTGAGTTGAGGCTAATAGCGTTGCTGCCTGGCAGATTTATTCCTCTGAAACCCTGATCAAGGAGGATAAACAATGAGGAGGACACCTCAGCGTGGTTTTCTCCTCTAGAGATGCTCCTGGTACCCGGAGGAGACCGAGGGCTGCTGAAACAAGGTGACAGGCTGCAGCACCAGTGAATAAAGAGCAGCAGCTCGCCAACAACAGCCCAAATGGATGCCAGTGTTACTCTAACTCAGTACCATTCATAAAAATATTAGCATTGCAATGGTTAAAAGAATAATTTAGTGTGTGCTCACGCTGGCTGTGATGGAGGCGGAGGGGCTGAGGTGGATGCAGGAGCCGGCTGGTTTCCACCAGGCTCCTGCAGAGCTGAAATTGTCACCCAGGAGGGGAGGGAAGGACTTGTTTCATTTTGGCTGATTCCCAATTTCCAAGGCGCTCCGGGAGTGGGAGATGGGATGTGGCTGGTGGGGGAGGACACAGGGGAGGGTCAGGGGCTCAGCATCCTCCTGCTGCACTGCAGGGAAATGGGGGCTACTGGGGACACTATTGGGGACGCAATCCCAAACAGACAAGAGATGCAGGACCAGGAGTGAGGGTGCAAGAGCAGCGTCACAGTGGTTTAGGGGATGCTGCCAGGACAGAGACTAGCAGCTCTCGGAGAACATCACTCCCCACCATGGAATATTTAGGGGCTTTTGGAGCTGCGCAGCATTATAGGGTCACAGCACAGCCCAGGAAGCCTCACACCAGAGGCCAGGGAGGATATCAGCAGCCGTGTAATGGTGACCAGGTCTACTGCCCTGAGGAGACCCCGCTCACCCACAGCCTCCCCAGACCCTGCACACCCAGCCAAGGTCTTGTTCATCCCCCAGATCTGCCCCCTGGGACCAAGAGAGCTGCTCATTTACTCCTGTTTTTAAAATTCTATTTGGAGGGTGTTGGGGGAACTGGCATCAGCTGATGGGCAGCGGCTTCAACCCATCTCCTGGAACATAAACCCCATCCACGCCACACCTGTGCCCTGTGGCACAGGCCATCACACAAAATCCATCACAAGAACTACCCTGGAGCAGCAGCGAGAGTGTTCAGACCCCATTTGGTCAAAGAAGAGGCAAAACCTCACCAGCTTTTTCCCTGCAGAGCAGTGTGGGAGTGAGTGAGTTACTGGGAGCTGCTGCCCAGTGCGGTGCCAGGAGCCACGGGGAGCTGAGAGCAAGCCCAGCCGATGACTGCCATCTGCTCCTGGCACCTCCTGCCACTGCCAGAGCCTGAAAGCATGTGAGGGCACAGAGCAAGAACCCCAAACCCACAGCTCCCACGCTGGTGGGCTCGGTGCAGGTAGGGTCTGCCAGCGGCTGGGGAGCACCGGGAAGTGTCCAGGGCTGCTCTAGCCAAGCTGCTGAAGGTCTTAAAGGGTGGTTAAAGGGTTCAAAATGGTGTCACAGGCTTTGCAGGATCAGATGAGGGGATTCTATGAGGTTTCTGCCAGCCAAGGATGCTCCATCAGCATCAGTTCAAGGTGGGAACACTGATTCTGAGGGATCACCTTGATGCCAAGAGGTAACCTAGAGCAGGGGCTCAGGCTCTTGAGGCCATGCAGAAACTCACAGGGCTGCAGCCCTCACCAAAAAGCACCCACCCGCGCCAAAGAGCATCCAACTTCCACCAAAGAGCGCCCACCCCCAGCAAGGGCATCCATCCTGACCAGAGGGTGCCCACCCCCACTAAAGGGCACCCAACTCCCACCAAAGGGCACTCATCCTGACCTAAGGGCACCCAACATCCATCAAAGGGTGCCCAGGCCTGCACCAAAAGGCACCCACCCCCACTAAAGGGTGCCCACCACCACCAAGGGTACCCATCCTGACCAAATGGCACCCACCCCATGACCCATGGTGCTGCAGCCCTGGCGGCAGGGAGCAGCGAGCAGCACAGAGCTCCATCCCCACTCTTCTGGGAAGGCACCCAAGGGAGCCACCTTGGCACAGCAGCCCATTAAGGCAACAACGGGGTGAGCAGCGAGTGGCGGCACCACAGCCCTGATGGCTCTGAGCCATGGTGGGTGGAGGCAGGGGGGGTGCTGAGTAGCCGAGTTTCCTGACCCACATCCCAACAACCCCCCACGGGGCTGGGAGAAAGAGAAACCATTGGAAAATCAAGAAAAAACTGATGAAAACTAAAGCAGCAAAGGATTCTCATTCATCACTCGGCCTCTGTTTGTTTTCTGCGCTCGGCGAAGCTCAAACAAGCAAAACAGATTAGCTGGGCTCGTTAGTTTCCTACTTAATTACACCTCTTCGGTGCTGATGTAATATTGCAAGATTGGGTTTGCTAAGGCTGAGAATCCACCTGCCCACCCTCCCACACCCACCTTGGCTTCCCATTCCAGTGATGAAAAAGCCCAGATGGGGTTTGTCAGTTGGTTGGGAGGGGTTTTTTTTGGGGGGGGGGGGGGATTTATTTTCTTGCA